>CAIGQW010053321.1:5327160-5341629 GCA_903798125.1 Danio choprae
ATAACTCTTCTGAAAATGGAAACGCATAGGAGGAGGCGCCCGTTAGGGTGTAATAACTCTTCTGAAAACGGAAACGCCGAGGTGGAGGCACCCGTTAGGTTGTAATAACACTTCTGAAAACGAAAACGCAAAGGAGGAGGCGCCCGTTAGGTTGTAATAACTCTGCTGAAAACGGAAACGCCAAGGAGGAGGCGCCGTTAGGTTGTATTAACTCTTCTAAAACCCATTTCCTGATCTTTCTGAATGAAATGCCTACTTTACTACATCCATTCAGCTTGCAGCAGAAAAACAAGCCCCGCCCACTGTTTTCTCGTTTAATATTTTGTTTCTCTTGGAACTGCATAACAATACAGGAAAAAACGGTCAGTTTCCAGTTCATGTGGACTTTAAATTACATTGTTTGATGGTGTTAAAGGAACCTTGTGACATTGAAAATAGTCACATAAACCTTTCAGCGGACATTTATCAGTGGCTGAAGAAACCAATTCCAAACTACATCATACTTTAAAACTATGGTTATTTTTGTACTGTATGTGATCATAAGTGATGTATAATTTACAGTGTGGAGGGAAAGTATTGTATTTTATTCTGATGTGATTTCCTTTTACAAGTGCCCAGAAAGGAGCTGTAAAAAGTTGAAAAACATTAAAAGTGCACTAGAATGATGAAATAGCGTAGAATCTGCACAATTAAAGTGTAGCCATTAAAGAGAAATGCTCACTGGAGAAAGGAAAAAACAAAGTTTGAGAATAAGGTCCTGCTGTATGTATGTTTTTGACTCTTCTAAAGCAAAAATACCACTATGTTTGCTGTATTTTAAGAAAGATGCTAAATTAACTTTTTTTTTTAATCTGGAGATGAATGGTTATTTGAAAATGTGTGTTCAGTGTTTTATTGAATGTATGTCTTGGTTTTGATGATTTAATTCTTGATCTTTAAGTCTTCATAAATCAAAAGATAGACATTTCGACATAACACACGTTTTTAAAAGAAAATAACTGACTCTAGCATTGTTTTTAGTTGAAAAACTTAGCATGTTCACTTAGCATGTTTCTTAAATAACTGCAAACATAGTATGATATGTTATGCTTTAGATGAGTCAAAATGTACATACAACACCTTTAAAATCAATTATTCAGTTATTTTTGGAGGCTAAATAGTTTTGATGATTTAATTCCCTTTCATTTTTAGTCTTCACAGACCAAAACTTGTGCAGTGCAATCGTTTTCCCAGAACGGCAGCATATAGTCTCCAGAACTAAAAGATGTCAGATTTTTCACCTTTTTAAAGGTAAAGAATACTAAAACACTTAATAAGAATCACAATGTGAAATGTCATAAAATAAAGACTATGAAATGTGAAATTTTTCATGGACCAGATACTTTGAGTTTTGAATTTTGAGGATATCATCACTTCAATTCAAATAATGATGAGAGCTGATACTAACAATGAGCAAGACGGAGCTTTCAAGTTCAAATGAACTCCCAACGCTTTTGCAAGAAAAGTTCTTCAAACAGTGTTACAAGAGGAAATGGTGGGTCATTCCATCTCCTACCCTAAAAGTTTAAAACCTTTTTTTAATTATTATTATTATTCAGTCTTCTTTTATTTTATGACACTTTAACTTGTGTGATCTCCTTATACTGTCCTTATTAATTCTTATTAGGTAGGGGTCATCTTTGAAGATACTTTTACTACATATTAAAATTCTGAAGATTTTTTATATTTCATGGAGAGTACAATCAGCCTGGACTAATGATGGCACTGGAGGACCAAAGGTTTGCTGATGCTCTCCAAACTCATTTTAATTTTTGCAGTTCATATCTTTTTTTTTTTTTTTTTGCATCCCCAGTGAGCATTTCATGATTAATTTAGCAGTTTCTATAGCATTGCATACTTTTTGTGGGTGTTAACTAATTAATTATTTTACTAAATAATAATTCCTCACATTTATATAGCGTTTTTCTAGACACTCAAAGCGCTTTACACATTGGGGGATTCTCCTCATCCACCACCCGTGTGTAGCATCCACCTAGATGACGCAGCGGCAGCCATAATGGACCAGACCGCACACCACCTAATTGGTGATGAAGCCAATTACGATATGGGGATTGTTAGGAGGCCATGATGGACAGGCCAGTGGGCAAATTTGGCCAGGATGCTAAGGTTAAACCCCTACATCCCTAAATCCACAGAGACTCACTGAGCAGTATAGAGTCCAGATCAATATACTGCGGCATTAGGACCCACACTGACCGCAGGTTGAGCACCCCCTGCTAACACCACTTTGGCAGTAACCTAGCTTTCCCATGTGGTCTCCCATCCAGGTACTGACCGGGCACAGCCCTGCTTGGCTACAGTGGGAGACCATGTGAGAGTTGCAGAGAGCTAGCTGCCGGCAGTCACTTTTAAACTTTTTATATTTTATATTTTTATCTTGTTTTTGGTTCATTTTAAAAGAAAGCCTGATTAGTAGTGATGCACATACTGTATTAATATAATGTTGTTTTCACTTCCAGTCCTTATAAATATAAAAAATACTATACTAATAATCACTTATTAATTGTTTTATATACAAAAGCAGTTATTACGATGTGTGTGGTTTTGAATTACAACAACGTGCTTGGGGAAAAACAAAAAAAGGGTATGTTTAGAATATTAACTTGCGTAATAATTATGCACGCACTGTAATAAAAATAATAACTACACTCTGAGTCTGGAAACGTGAGAGAGGCTTATTAGCATATTATTCTCTTGCGGGCTCTTTTTATAGACAAATTCTGGCTAATGCCGGGAGTTTTCTCTGGGATGTATTGAAATTGGATAGGCCTATTAGGTTCAGGCTGAGAGAGTCTGAGTTCAGCTTGTTTTTGAGGCAGGAGATGATTCCTCACGGGCTGTAAACGACAACACGCTTTGTCCCGTCCTTTAGTTTTAATGGATGTAGACAGGTTCGCGGGGGGAGAAAAAAAAGGGGTGCTATCAATGCAGTGCTGCCATCTGTAAAGAACTTAATCAGAGCCCTTGACTAAAACAAATTAGCCTCCATTTGCTTAAAGAACACAACAAGACCCCAACAAACTCTTTACAAGGTAAACAGAGCACTTTGTGCGTTAGGTAAATTTGGCTGATTTAATTCTTTGGGGAAGCAACTGTGTGGCTGCTGTGTTTTCTAACCCAGAGCGCATGAGGAATTAGCCTGAGGCGGAGCTCCAGAAAGTCTAAACCTGCACTAATGACTGAATAGAAAATGCACTGCCTGTTTCCTTCCTCACTATATTCATCATACGAGTTAATCAAACTCCAGTTTCATACTGGAAATGATGGCAAGAACCACAGTAAGCTTCAATTTGTGAACATTAGTACGTTAGTACAAGTCTTTTAAATAAAAATGTAAATTTTATCTTTAGAACTCGTTACTCACAACAAGTTGTCCCAAACCAGGTTAAGGATATTAATCTTTTTTGGTTACTTGAAATTAAAAAAATATACATCATATATATTATATATGTTTATAAGTGGGTTAAAATATCCATACATTAACAGTTTTCTGTATTTTGTGATAGTTTTTTATTATTATTTATACTTTATATTTATACTCCAACAACTTTTGATGTTGATACAAAAATATTTGAACAAAAAAAAGTTGTATAAGTGCTATATAGTCTGGATCTGTGTTTTAAAGTACAGTGTAAAAGTACTGGCAATGTATTACCAGGTTTTTGTAGACTTCATTTTCTCTATATTATTTGTTATACAATATATTTTCAAAATACTAATGTCAATAAAAGTTGAATTTTCAACATCAGAAGTTGATCGAGCAGAGATAAAGGTCCCATAATGCAATTCATAACCTTAAATAAACTGAAAAAACAAACAAACCGTGAATCACAAAATACGGAAGCTGTTTCTGCTTCTTTTTTATTCAATGTTTTTATGCAACAGTAAAACCACAGATTTTTATAGAATGACTCTATTATAGATCAGTGATTAAAACCAAATACTGTACAAATAAGTTTTAACCCATATTAATAAATCATGCAATTGTTGTATAATAGTAAAATGCATGAACTAATGTAAACCTAAAGAAAGTCATTAGAAACTGTTTAAAGTTGGAAAAAAACAATACGAGGTAGCCACATTAGTGTTGTTACAATGGTTACGAGTTGTTATTTTACTATATAAAGTAACAGAACGCAATATGATAACATCACTGTACAGTAACTGTACTCTTTTTAATCATTTAATTAAATCATTCATTATTTAAAGATTTCATTTATCAATAATTATTATAATTTGAATATCGCAAAGTTTCAGAATGTCAAATAACCTGTAGATATAAAATACAGTATATTTATATACTGCATACAGATGCATCATATATGACTGTATTTCAGAGATAAACAGTTGCTTTATAATGAAAATTAATTAGCAGAATTGAAAAAGACCTCATTATTATAATCATACCCATCCTCCAACTTCTTTACTAATAATTAAATTTGAATACACTTGGCTTTATTTAACACGTTTAAATATGTTCCACATACACAATTTCTGCAACGTCCCACAAATTTAGGCCTGCAATCAAATGAATAAAAAATAATTTAATCTTGTCCTGATAATGAACAAACACCAACAGCAGCTCTTAGCTTTTCCGCATGTTCAGTCTACACACAACCTGTATTAGGCATGTTTGTTTCAACAGTATATTCTACATCAAGGTAAAATGACTCCAGGTTTTCATCCATTTGTCATCCAATTGTGCGAATGTAAAGCACAGAGCTGTTTTGATCCAACAGCTGCAAAATAGCATTGGGGTCAACACGGGCATATTCAGCATAATACCTTAACATGCCCAGCTGTAAAAGAATGGCCATTAGCCAATACGAAATGGCTTAAATATGAGCTTTGTCGCTGCCACATAGGTGCCCCCTCATCTGGCTGGCATAAGGTGCCATCTGCCTGCTGGTGCACGAGACCTGCGATTTCACACTGATAATGAAACTCAGAGTCAACCTGTAACTAGGATTACTTGTGAATCATAAGAAAGTGCATGTAAAAAATAGCTGCAATGTCACCAAAATGTATAGTTTGTCCACTACAGTACTTTTGCTGTACAAAAAATAATGACTTATATTTTACCATGATTTACAGATGTCCACTAAATTAACAAATGGCTTATATGACCAATAATCCGTCATATATTTATAATGAAAATCATTTAATGACATTTAAAAAATATATACATTATAATATTTTATTTGTGTGTGCATCAGACAAGTCATAACTACGTGCGACGCAGCACCACAACGCAATAAAAGGTATCTTTTTTTTCATGTTGAAAAGGACTTTTTGTCCTTACCATCTGCGACATAAAATATTCATATTTTAGAAACAATTTCTGTTTCCGCAACATCGCAGCAAAACAACAGCATAAACTACAAAGTTAATTATCACCTCAATACAGTTTGTCACCAATGTGAGTTTACACACCATTTTACATGACATACACTAAAAAAATGCTGGGTTCCACACAATCACACCATGTTGTCCCAACACAAATCCAGTAAGTTAACTTTTTTTTACAAATTGAACATAAAACAATAAAAATTATCCCCCCAAAAAACTCAAAATAATTGTGTTGATTCAACTCATTTTAAGTAAGTAGTTTGAACAAGCAGCAAAATCATTTTTTGAATGTACTGAAAGCAGCAGCAGATAGTTCACCTCAGATCTTAAAAATAAAATAACTAGCAAACGATTCAAAAACAAAAGTCAGTGCAGTGCAAACCAACAACATCCGTACTCAGCCTATGTATTTTTAATTATGTTAAATATGTATTAATTAGACTATAATCCTTACCATTTTGTTGTGAGTATTATTTAAATATTGATATTTAAATAAATGGCTATAGTATTTAAATGTTTCTGTCATGTCGTGTTCCTCGTTCTAAGTGTTATGACGGAAAACTAAACTCACTTTAATTTAGCAAATACTGCTGTTTGTTGATGTTTTTAGGCACAAATGTAGTTGTTTAGATTTTAAATATATGATTTATAAGCATAGAGTATATTTGAAAATACAATTGCCAATGCTTGTGTTCGGGCGTACTTTAATATTACCATGGACACTTTTTCTGGAATCTACCAATGGCTCTGGTGAATGTTTCTATAGTGGTTAAACATAAATTATCATTCATTTAGAATACCAATCTGATATTTGTTATTTAACTGACAGTTCACAGTACATTGTTCCTCCATCAGATGCAGACAAACACTGTGAGTTATGAGTCTTTCATATTGAAAGAAGGTAAACATGACAATTCCTTTTAATGGCCGAAAGACATTGCTTTCCTCAGCGGACATTCAAACTAATGCTTTATTACAATGAGACTTGAAAAATGAATACAGAGATGAAGTTAATCACAGTCAGTGAGTCTCTGCATATGATTTTTAGTGTTCGCATTGGCAACTACAGCATTAATGTTGATTAATTCTCTGAAGTGCAATGCAAAGTAATACAGACCGAATTTAGTCTTTACGCCATTCGGTAATATACTTCTGAATGAAAACATTTGTCCATGAGATCCTCTTTTTTTGTCATCATTTAGACATTACAATACTCTATATTATGCAATGAAGAAACAGATTCTTTTTTTAATTATTTAAAATGATTTTTATGAATAGTTCTTAAGTGTCGTGGCACCAATCTGTTGTACAGCATAAGTGCACAGTCGTTTTTTGCCATAGATAATCCTTTAAGCTGAATGACAATGTCTGGATTCCTTATTTCATTGTCTATAGTACTATAACAAGACCTCATACACTTTATTTCTTTACTCCCCCATTCCCGTTTAGTTACTTCCTTTCTGTGGTCTCTCGTCATTATGATCTGTGACATGAATCCTACTTAACTCCCACACAAACACTGATGTGCTGGGATTTAATTGTGGCATCGATATCTAGACCACTAGATAATGTGCAACACTCTGGTGGGCTGTTTGGTCATAATATTAGCTTTTTTTGCAATTAGCACTGCATTTAAGTGATTTTTAAAGCACTAAACATAATGCTCTTTCAGAGTAATGGCCAACTGCTTGATAATTCTATTTCTATTACTGGCAGGCCAATAAAGCTGAATGAGGAATCTCCCAAGAAGATTCAAATGCTTCTCTCATGAATGACATTAGTTTGAGGTTAGTGTAAATGGATAAACATTGTAACATTTCCTTGATTAAGAGGCTGCTGTAAATTCCTTCACATCCACTAATTTATCTTTGTAATTTGAGCGTGATATCTTCCATTTGTGTGTGTGTGTGTGTTATGAATAATATGAAAGCGCATCAATATTTTGGGCCTTTTATTGGATACTCCATCTCACTAAACATGTTAATTATAAATGACCTGTTCTTGAGGATCTGCTCTAGCGTAAAATAACTTCCTGAGGAATGAAGTCTAGACTTTTCACTTTGGCAAGACGGGCACAAACATGGACAAATTCGTAGAAATCATTTTCTTTTTGTGTAATCATACGCATATCTGCTATTGTGTGCTGACAGCAGCAGATTCTCGATCTCTTTGGTACATTGAACAGACAGTGCTGAGTGTTAAAAACAGCCAGAAAGCTTTAACTCTGTCTCAACCCACTCACACACTACTTTCAGCCCACTAGATTTTAAATACAAAGTAGTAGTATGGACATGATTTACGACAGCTAGCTTCAGCTTTTTTTTTTTTCATTTTACCGTTAAGGAAAGGCTCTGATAATGCAAAATTTGACTAAAAGTAAACAGATACTTATAAATACCTGCAATTGTGTCAATACCTGTAACAGGTTGCACTAATACTGGTAAATCAGCAATGTTTTCTAACTGAAGTGTGTTTTGATTTTTTGTATGTTATATATACACAGGTGCAAACATTGAAAATAATTAATACTGATATTAAGATTTTAAAATAAGAATTATTCAGTAAATAATAATAGTACATGCATGTTCAGTATAATTAAAATATATCATTTACGTTTTTAACATCGCAATTAATATTTTTTCAGTGTCATAAACTGATTTAGTCTGAACTAATTTAAATTAATTGCATTTTAATATGTATTAAAACAAAAAAAACTGCAATAATATCTCACAATACTGCTGTTTGTACTTGATGAGCAGGAGAGTTTTTGAGAAACAAAAAATAAATATCTATATATATATATATATATATATATACACACATATACATACACACACATATAAAATATATATATAATGTATAAAAGTTAATTTGAATGTTTTTTTTTAAGTTACAAAAAGGTGTATATATTCTAAACTCAACTACTATTCATTTATTTATAGATATTTAGGAAATAAAAGATCAAAGCCAAAAGGTCAGTCAGTTTGTGTGGATGGACACAAAGCTGGAGACTATTTCTAGAAAAAAAAGTCTTCCTATAAGCACTTCCAGATCAATAACACAGCTCTGTGTTCACGGAGACTTAACAACCATTTATAGATATTATTGATATTTCAAAATAATATATGTATATTTTAAAAAAGCTTAGACGGAGCATACATATTTTGGGTCCTTTATTGGATACAAAAAAATTCAGCAGCTGTTACAACTGTTTTCAACATCGATAATAATAAATATGTTTTGAGCGTTAATAGTTTATCAAGGATCATTTGACACTGAAAACTGTCAAATGAAATGGTTACTGAAAATACATCTTTGAATCACAGAAATAAATTACATTTTAAAATCTATTAAAATAGCAAATGTTGTTATTCTGAATTACACTAATATTACTGTTTTCACTGTAAACAAATATTCCACACAATTCTTCATGTTGTCCCAACACAAATCGATTAAGTTAACGTAATTGTTTTTAATTTAAGTGGACTAACCATAAAATAATTAAGTTTTGAAGAATTGTGTTGTGTTGATTCAGCTCATTTTAAATAGGTAGTCTGAACAAGCAGCAACAATAGTTTTTGAGTGTTTATCAAATTAATTCAGTCTTGATAAGTTTGTGCCAGATTAGCTGGTTAGCCAGTTAAGTAACAGTTTAGTCTGCACCAATTCTAGGTTTTAGGTACCATAAAGGTAGCTCAGCTGCTCCATAATACCATGTCAACTAAGAATGATAAAAGTCGAGCTGCCTTCATGTTACCTAAAACTCAGGTTTGGTTCAAACTAAAACTTAACTAGCTAGCCAGCTAATGCACCTTAATGGCACAGGCCCCAGAAGAGATACTTTCACAAACATTAAAATTTAAAAATGATACAAATGCTAGAATTATATAATATAAAGAAAAGTTGCTACAAAGTGTGGATCTTGAAATCTGAACTAGTGTCTTGAGTGGGCCTGCAGAAAAAGCCTGTCAAGTGAGATTCATGGTTGTAAAAGCACTTGTATCTGTTCAACCTGCCCCTGATGGATAACAGCACCTCGGGTAACTTTTAACTTTGAGTCTCCTGCCTGTTTTCCAGAGTAGAAGTTAACCACGCAGTGCAGCTCTCTGACAGTCTGGGCTCGCGTTGGCGGTAGTGGAACAGGCTGGTGGCGTCTAACTCACTTGAATACCTGATAGCTTCTGCAAACAGCTTTACTACCTGTAGAAAAGAGAAACGCACGTTTAATGCAAGAACAAAAATGAGCTGTGATGCATTTAAGAGGAAAGTCTGACCTGGAAGTTTGTGATAAGAGGTACTCCGTAATCCACTGCCATTCTGCGGATCTGGAAGTTGTCTTTGAGGAACTTGCTGTTGTTATTTGGCAAATTGACCACAAGGTCAATGTGTCCTTCACTAATAAGTCTATTCAAAGCATAAATAGGGCATATACAGGAATCAGAGAGTGAAATTCAATACTTTTTAAGACTTTTTCCATACATTTTAAGACCTCATTGACACTTTAAGACTGGTTTATACTTATGCGTCGAGTGATCAGTGGGACCCACGGCACATGCCTTGCGCATAGCCATGCATTTATACTTCTGCGCGCTGTTTGTGTAGCTCTGCAATAACACTTCTGAAATAATAGCTGGCAGTAGGTTTTTATGTTCCTCCGTGTCGAGTTTCTTTGTGGGTGTTTTGTTTTTCTGAATGTTACCTTAATGTACAAGTAGCTAAAACTACCTTATTCAGAGGCCGGTGAATGTGCAACAACTTTAATCATAAGGTAAACACAAAACAAAAGTTTCCATCTGGAGCTCCTTCACAGGAAATGACACTTGTGAACACTCACTCCATCGGGTTCGCATCTCTCAGCACCACTACCGAGCCGATTAATCACAGAACTTGCGCTACACATCATTGCGACGTGTAGTTACATTTTTTGAGAGGTGCGCGTCAGCCATGCGCCAGACCATACGCGTGCGCTTGACGCAGAAGTTTAAATCAGCCTTTAGGTTTCAACCAGTAACATTGGTGACATTTTTACTTACCATCAGTATTTAGCAAATATACTGTAAGAAACTGATCCTAATCTAAAACATTATTCATATACTGAATAAAAATGCTAATCCAGCAGGTGGCACCTGTAGAACAGCAGAAATAATGGTGGTGCCTTAGTTACTGCAGTAAACAAAGCAGCGTGGTGTCAAATCTGGCAGGATTTTATTGATATATTCGCAATATTTGCTAATTAAATTCAGGCAAACTTCAGCATACAACTATACTTGTACAATCAAAAATGATACAAAATTGAATACCTTGAAAAGTAGCATTTAAGACTTTTTAATACTTAAGGCCTTTACATATATCTAAATTGATTAATCAGCTTTTAATACTTTTCAAGACCCCGCAAATACCTTGATAAATCAAAAAGTGATGCATAACAAAAAATGTAAACACAAACTGTTTGGCCTCCATGAAGCAATCTAAAATAAACCATCTTTTAATATTCTCCTAATAAAACTAAATTCTCATGCTCTAGCATGTATCATTTTAAAGGTTTTTCAAAAGTGCTTTAGTCAATATTTAATATGTACGGCTTAATACTAGTATCAAAAATATTAAAGCAAGACAGCAAATGTTAATCTTTGAACACAAGTCTCAAATAATGCATGTGAAGTTGTGTTTAAGCTCGGAGTAATTAGTTATGAATGTGATCAGCTAAATCTGTGATCTGAATTTAGCAAACATTTCTTACTACACTAAAGTGGTCTGTCTACAGGAAGCATTGAGGGCAGACACTCTTAAAGCATCTCAGCGTGCAGTGCAGTGTCTTTGTGCTATAACAGAGCCACGCAGCAGAGCAGAATGCTAAATTAAGTGACACAAATATCCAATTCTCTGTTGATAGGCTTGACTTCTTGGGTCTCACGATAACAGATTTGTGGCTAAATATTAAATAGTAAATAAATAAATAAATAAATGTTGGGCCTCACAGTGGCGCAGTGGGTAGCACGTTCGCCTCACAGCAAGAAGGTCGCTGATCGCTGGTTCGAGCCTCGGCTGGGTCAGTTGGCATTTCTGTGTGGTTTGCATGTTCTCCCCGTGTTGGCGTGGGTTTCCTCCGGGTGCTCCGGTTTCTCCCACAAGTCCAAAGACATGCAGTATAGGTGAATTGGGTAAGCTAAATTGTCCGTAGTGTATGAGTGTGAATGGGTGTGTATGGATGTTTCCCAGAGATGGGTTGCGGCTGGAAGGGCATCCGCTGCGTAAAACATATGCTGGATAAGTTGGCGGTTCATTCCGCTGTGGCAACCCCAGATTAATAAAGGGACTAAGCCGAAATGAAAATGAATGAATGAATGAATAAATAAATGAAACAAAACTGTAAAGGAGAAAGAAAGAAATAAAGAGAATGACAAAGAAAGAAAAAGATTTTCATACATGAATTGACCAGAAGTCCAGATAATGGAGTTACCTTATCAGTAAAAAGTTTTAATGGAAATAAACATTGTAGCATTGCAAGAGACACATCGCAAAGCTAGCGTTTTTCACTATTTGACCCTGAGGAGAACCACTCTGTAAGAGGATCATTGTTTCCATCAATATATTAAGGCCTTCATCGCACCGATCATGCTTTTTGCGATGAGAGGTGTCTTTTTTTAATGGTTTTCTATGCGCCCTCCACACCTCATGCTTTCACTGCATGCTGCGCCTTGCCTTTTTGCCATTGTGCTCAGTGCAGCTCCACCTGCAGTTGAAAAAAGTAAACTCTGAGCTGAAAATGCACGCTACGTCAGTCACGTCTTTTTTCGAAGCTGTACGACTTCACAAATTGCGCATTATTACAGTTAGAACACTACCAACAGCAATGCTCACGCACAATACGCAGTTTATTCAGCGGTTGCCTAGCGACATAAAAAGCACAGCGCAATTCTTTTTATCTTGTCAAGACGAAAAGACTGTGCGGAGCGTCTCGCATTCTCAGAATGGAAAAGCGCATTTGTTGTGATCAGCTAATAAGAATGTATTCATTCATTCATTCATTCATTTTATTTTCGGCTTAGTCCCTTTATTAATCTGGGGTCGCCACAGCGGAATGAACCGCCAACTTATCCAGCATATGTTTTTGCACAGCGGATGCCCTTCCAGCTGCAACCCATCACTGGGAAACATGCACACACTCATTCACACACATACACTATGGACAATTTAGCTTGCCCAATTCACCTGTACTGCATGTCTTTGGAATCGTGGGGGAAACCGGAGCACCCGGAGGAAACCCACGCCAACACGGGGAGAACATGCAAACTTCACACAGAAATGCCAACTGACACAGTTGAGGCTCGAACCAGCGACCTTCTTGCTGTGAGGCAATCTTGCTACCCACTGCGCCACCGTGAGGCCCCAAGAACGTATTCAACACATATAAAATATGTTCTATTATTATCAAAGTGTAAAATCAGCATTTAGACTGAATGACAACTTTTTATGAATGACTACTTTTGAACAGTAGTTAAATATGTTGCATATATTTGCAGAAGTGTCATCAACACAAACTGCTAAATCTACAGAAAAAGGTAATACTTTTCTTAACGTTTTTCTTGTCCATTTTCGCTATCACTGAAGAACCACGCTTTCCAGCAACTGACGAGTTTTTATCGCAACCGGTGTTCTAGGTGTATAAACGTATACATTGAAAATCTTGAAAATACTTTTTTGTAAAAATGTTGTGGCACCTTTAAGAAAAAAAAACACTGAATTACATACATATTTTTAAAACACTTTTCATAAAGAGTTCAAATTTAATTGAAACATTTAATTAATAGATGCCCCTAACAAAAATACTGAAATAGAAAAAAAAATACTCAAGTACTCGCCTGCTGATGCTGGGTAATTGTGTGTTATTGGTTTCAAAGCTCGGCCAAGCAACAGGGATTGTTGGAACATCATTAGCATTGAGCCAAGCTGATGTTCCCTCTGTGGCATAGAGCTAAATACAAAAACAGATTCATTCTTTATTAATGCAGCACATAATTCAGCAAAGAAAGAGTGACTTGGTAAAATCAACCTGTAACTCAAACCCAAATGTGGATGGAAACGACTCACCTTAAAGCCCTCCTCATGAAGCTGATGAGCAGTGGACAGAAAGTTGGGCCTGAACGAATGCTAAAAACAAAACATAAAATTGAGAAACCAAGTAAAAATAAGATCAAAGCTAAAAGGTCAGGTGGTTTGTGTGGATGGACACCAAGCAGAAAACTATTTCTAGAAAAAAAACAAAATATTGCACATGTAATAAAGTAATTCAGTACATATTTACCCAGTAAATGTATGCAAATCCGCTTATTTTTACTAGTTCAGGACAGTTATATGATTATGTTCAGCTTCAAGAACATTTTCATGCAATAAGCTGTTCTGCAGGGCTATTGAAGTAAAGCAAAAGTAGAACGATAAAACTAAAACCATTTTTCATCACTTAAAATGAAACTGAAATAACATTTATTATGCTTGCAACAAAAAACATAAAATAAAAATGAGAAAGCAGGGGGGAAAATAGCTAGAAATAAAAGATCAAAGCCAAAAGGTCAGTCAGTTTGTGTGGACGGACACGGAGCTGGAGACTATTTCTAGAAGAAAAGTCTTCCTCTAAGCACTTCCAGATCAATAACACAGCTCTGTGTTCACGGAGACTTAACCACGGGCTGGTAATCAGGCTTTAAAAAGCATGTCAGATCTGCAGTCCCCAGTTACAGCCATCAGGCAGGTAGCATCTACAAAAACCCGGCTTTTGTTTCCAATGGGAATTTCACGCTTGCGTTTGTACCCGAGACTCCATTAGAACACAATGCTGTCTGAGCATCGTCAATGACCCTGACAAGATGTTTGATTTCCACCCTGAGAGTGGCCATGAATCGTAAACATCTGAGAGAGCACAGGACGAAATGTTGACGATGATATTACAGCAAAACATAAAACAACGCCTCTGAATTCCAGTGTCATTGTCAAGGCTTAGAATTATTACGGTTACACCCAAAGAAGATGAACCGCATTTTTGTTTGGGGGGGGGGGGGGGGG
>CAIGQW010053321.1:5341729-5428801 GCA_903798125.1 Danio choprae
TAACAATCAATTTGTGTTGTGACAACATGAAGGATACGTGTGGAATCCAACATTTTTTACAGTGCCGTAGTTTCTCTATAACACTTGTTCTGCAGATACTTTCTTATTTTAGCATTCATTTATAAAGAATAATCAATGCTGGAGCTGCTTATGTGGCTTCGCATTTAATGAGGAAATAGCTTGGATCAGCTCCAAGCAGAACTGTGAATACAGACATTATATGCATTATAAGCTGACTGTGATCATTTAGGCCTGTCAAGAATGATTAATCGCCTGATCATGGTTATTTGATCTAACTGCAGTTATTTGAGATAACCACAGTAATTGTGCAGTTTAAATTTCAATCACACTTTTCCATCCAAGTAAGAGAAATGTAAGGACTTCAAGGCATGCTATCAAATATGCAATACTTTTTCAGCGTGGCATACGATGGAGAAGCAGGGTTTTTATAATCTGGCAGGAAGTAAAGTCCCCGTTACCTTCCACTCTATAGAAAAAGCAGACAGAACTTTCTAAATTGAATCAAATTTATAAACTGTTGGAGATGCACTTATTACAGAAATGAAGGATTGTGGGTTTAACCCTCATGACGCATTCAGCTTTTCAAGATTTTGAAAGAAGTGATATATAGGCGATATACACTCACTTTATTAGGTACACCTGTCCAACTGCTCGTTAATGCAAATTTCTAATCAGCCAATCACATGGCAGCACCTCAATGCATTTAGGCATGTAGACATGGTCAAGACGATCTGCTGCAGTTCAAACAGAGCATCAGAATGGGGAAGAAAGGTGATTTAAGTGACTTTGAATGTGGCATGGTTGTTAGTGCCAGACTGGCTGGCCTGAGCGTTTCAGAAACTGCTGATCTACTGGGATTTTTACACAACTATCTCTAGGGTTTACAGAGAATGGTCCAAAAAAGAGAAAATATCCAGTGAGAGGCAGTTCTGTGGGCGCAAATGCCTTGTTGATGCCACAGGTCAGAGGAGAATGGCCAGACTGGTTTGAGCTGATAGAAAGGCAAAAGTAACTCAAATAACCTCTCATTACAACCGAGGTATGCAGAAGAGCATCTCTGAATGCACAACACGTCAAACCTTAAGGTAGATGGGCGACAGCAGCAGAAGACCACACCGGCCACCGTGCCACTAAGAACAGGAAACTGAGGCTACAATTCGCACAGGCTCTCCAAAATTAGACAATAGAAACTTGAAAAAATGATGCCTGGTCTGATGAGTCTCAATTTCTGCTGTGACATTCAGATGGTAGGGTCAGAATTTGGCATCAACACCATGAAAGCATGGATCCATCCTGCCTTGTATCAACGGTTCAGGCTGGTGGTGGTGGTGTAATGGTGTGGAGGATATTTTCTTGGCAGGGCCCATTAGTACCAATTGAGCATCGTGTCAATGCCACAGCCAACCTGAGTATTGTTGCTGACCATGCCCATCCCTTTATGACCACAGTGTACCCATCTTTTGATGGCTACTTCCAGCAGGATAACGTGCCATGTCATAAAGCGCAAATCATTTCAGACTGGTTTCTTGAACATGACAATAAGTTCACTGTACTCAAATGGCCTCCACAGTCACCAGGTCTCAATCCAATAAAGCACCCTTGGGATGTGGTGGAACAGGAGATTTGCATCATGGATGTGCAGCCGACAAACCTGTAGCAACTGCGTGATGCTATCATGTCAATATAGACCAAAATCACTGAGGAATATTTCCAGTACCTTGTTGAATCTATGCCACGAAGGATTAAGGCAGTTCTGAAGTAAGTACTAGTAAGGTGTACCTAATAAAGTAGCCGGTGAGTGTATAAAGGTGTTTTTTTTAAGTATAAGTGCATACTGTGCTTTTTAGACTTTTTTAGTTTTTAGTACTTTTGTAAGATATTATTTCCCTTTTCCTCACCAACTTTGTAATCGAATGTAGTTGAGTAATATGTTTTACCTACAGATGACATTTGATCTAATAAATGTGCACTAAATATTTTCAAGAAATGTTTCCTTCAAAATATGTTAAGGTTTTAAACTTTTATCATTGCATAAGGAAATTACAGCCTGAAATGTTCCTGTTCTATGGAGAGGATGTAATGCAGACAGTCTCTTAAATATTCAACCCTGAAGGAAAGAAAATGAAGAAAGTTTCCTCCTCACTTGTATCCCAATGAGAATCCCCTTCTGGGGAAGCTTGAATCCTGTAGAGAGCATGGCCTTCAGGAAGGCAGAGTAGATGTTCGGTCCAAAGCAAGCCACCTGCAGAGAGCAAAAGAAAACGCTGAAGAAAAAAAACAGAAGCAAGAAAGAAATATCTTGATCCTTACCATCACAAGCAAATATTCATTGCAGCATGCAGAAACTCCAGGATAAATTATTCATTCATCTCCATTAGCGCAATATTCCAAGGTGAAATAAATCAGACATATTAAAGATGTTTCTGAATGAAGGTAGACTGGTGCGATATTACAATTATGAAAAAAAGGACAGAATGGGGCCATCATAAAATCTGGGGTGGAGATATTGTACTTCCTGCTCTAAAGCTGAAAAATAAAAAACGGCTCCTCCTGCTTCATTGTCTGGTTTCTATGGTTTTCCCGTTGCCAAGGAGAGCAGGTAACAGAAAAATACTGATGCTGAATTTGTAGAAAGGACACAAAAACTACATATACAGGGAACTAATAGGACTACAACCGGTGAGCATTTATTCCCTGATGCTGAAGCTGCTTCCCAGTAAACTGATAACAACATAAGCTGGAGACTATTGTGATGGATAAAATGGGCAATCAATGTGTCTGAAGCAGCTCTATACTGTACCTCTCCAGTAGAGGCCATCTCACAGCGCAGGACAGGGTCTGCTTCTCTCAGCCGAGGCCAGGAAAACATTGGAGCCTAGCAGTGAAGCGAAAAATAAAGTAGAGGCCTTTTAATATGCATAGCCTAAAGTCTCTTATGCTAAAAAAAACCTAACAATAATTACTTTGTATTTTAATATTTTTATATATATATAAAATTGTAATTTGTTCTCTGCACTACGAAAGCTTAACTTTCCATAGCACCATTTTATTTATTTTAGAAATTATTTTTGTAGGATTATTTTTTACAACTCTTTGATTAATAAAGTACAGCATTTATTTGAAATATAACCATTTGTACCATTAGAAATGTATTCACTGTCACTTTTGAATAATTTAATGCATCCTTGCTGGAAAAATAAAATTAATAAGCTGCAAAAATAGGACAAAAAGAAAATCTAAATCTAGCAAGCAAAAAAAAACAAGAAAACAAAGTTGGCACACCATAGCTCTTAAAAATGTAATATATATTAAAACAAAAAAAAATAATAAGTCACATTACTCCATCACAAATTTAAAGCATCTACCATTATTTAAATCCACAAGGGAACTAGTCCGCCAGAGACATACGCATCCATTTATTTAGAAAAGCCCATCTGATAGAAATGCCGTTTCCTCCTTTACACTTATCTATGAAGTATTATTTCTCAATGTTTACCACAAATCCTGGGAATAAGAAAGCGAGAAAATGTATACAAGCCTAATGAAAGTCTAATGTGTCCATTTTTAATATAAGGTTAATGGTTGCGGGAGCATTTGACAGGTTAGGGTGACTCTCACCAATCAAATGAGAACTTCTCATGTGAGAAAACAAGAAACCTGCTACACCACTGCCACCCACAGGACAAAACATGAGCCGGAGGAAACACAAACTCTAAGGACAACATGCAGTGATTGAAACCAAAAGAATCATGCTGCTATTCCTTTAGAATTTGGGGAACACAAAATAATCTATTGAACACAAAACAAGATATTTTGAATAATGTTAGAGACCTAAACCATTGCCTATGAATGTCAGTGGCTACTGATTTTCATTCCTCAAAATATCTTCCTTTACACAGGTTTGGGACGACCGGGGGTGAGTAAATGGTGAGAATATATAATTTTGGGGGCTATTCTATAGACTAGTACAAGTCAAACAGATGGGTTTTACCATTTATTAATCCATTCACGGGGCTGTCATGAGCACTTTTAGCTTAGCATAGCATAAATCATTTAACCGGATTAGACCGTTAGCTTCTAGCTCAACTTCTAGCTCAAGAAGAGTTTAGACAATCTTCCAACTTTAAGCTTATGTTATTTAGTGACTTGTAAATATATATTTTTTTTAAGTGGTGTGTTCCTTTAAGCAAACCTCATTTGTAAAGGGAAAGATTTTCGGTTGTACTGAGTATTAGCATACAGAACATGTTTCGGACTGGACCAACAGGGGAGCAGATTGACTTCCATTCAAGCAGGTTTCGAGTGACGCTATGAGCTGATTGCCCTGTGAGAAGTGACGTCCTTATCCCTCCAATTAAAGGCAGACAGCTCCCATTACCAGCACAGGGGACACGGGACGCAGATTAGCACACCACCTCGGCCTCTGATGCAGGAACTCATCCTTGAAGCCATCTAATCAGCCCTGGATAAGCCATCCTCACTTACACATGTAAATGCGAGAGGAGGCCGCACTGGTGGGAATAAACACAAGCAGCTTTGATTCTCTGTGTTATTGATGCATTGTTGGCTGTTAATGTGCATGGCAGAAATCCCAGCGTGTACCTCTGCCAGGCTGAACCATGGAGGTGAAGGACACTACTAGTTCTACTACTACTACTTTTATTCCACACCGGGCATGGTTCCAGAGAGTTCATCGTCACAGCAGATGTATTATTTACCACTGAACCCCCCGAGGATCCAGACTACCCTGCGAGGAGAATCCCAGAGCAAGTAGCAAAGAGTGGTCCTCCCTATTACCAATTTATAGAGCTTCCTTTAAAGGCCAGCGGTTGGCATGGAAACCAGGCCTTCCAGATCCCGATGGGTCGCTGAATACATTACACGAGGAAATTGCAAATATTGTACACTGACAAGTGTATCACATAACACCAGTGAGAAAAATCAGTATTAGCATTTTTTTTGGAGAGTTCATCTCGACGGACGTGTTTCCCAAAAAAACTCTGGTTAATGCGAGAAGCAGAGGTTCTTAAACAAGGATAATGAGCACTTTCATGAAGCACAAAGGCAAAGTGTGTCCATGCACTTTGAACAACTCTTACACGCCGACCTTCATCTGAGGAAAGCAGTAAAAACTTCACATTGGGGACTTGTTAGGCAAGGCAGAGCTGTATTTCTGAGATGAAGCCCAGCTTGACAAAAGAGGAGGAAACATGAAACATGACAATTCATCAGTGTGGACTCATATTTTCGCCCACAGAGCTTCTGCTCACTTGATACTTTCCATTCTCTTTAAACCCTAGAGATGGTTGTGCATGAAAATCCCAGAAGATCAATAGTTTCTGAAATGCTCAGAGCAGTTCATCTGGCACCAACAACCATGGCATCTTCAAAGTCACTTAAATCATCCTTTTTCCCACCATTTTGATGCTCAGTTTGAACTTGATCATCTTGACCATTGGTGCATTCAAGTCCTGACAGAACAGATTGTATTTATGAGTTTAAAGAACATAAACGCTACCACAAAACGTCATTTTTGTGAGTGGGACTTCAATTAACTGATCTATTTTATTGTCATTTACTATAAAACTAATCTAATATGCAACTACAAAATGCTACATATTTGTGTGGTTCCAATAGAATATGCGACAGTTCAGTTCACAGAACCATTATTACATAGATTAAAAAGCAAAAACACACTGATGAACATTTGAGGCTTTCACACCAGGTAATAACTGATATAGATCATAGGAACTAGCCACTAGGCTCAGTTACAAAAAATAATAATAATAATAATAATAATTTCACTATCCTGTGGCATGCATTCACCCAATCCCTTATGTCACTGTAGTTCTATTTTTGTAGGATTAGACTCTGCTTCGAAGTTAATTTAGTTCCCCCAATTGTCCAAACATGGCAAAAATGGGTAGTTTTAGGAATTGTATGCTGCAGAAGCCCTTATTGTTTGAATGTATGCAGCCTTGCTCCAACAAAAGTGACTTGAAACCACCTGATAAAAAAATTAAAAGCTTCCATAGACTTGAACAATACATTTACATGCCCAATTGCATTCAGTTGCTGCAATGTGATTGGCTGATCTAAGAACTAAGAAGCTGAAAAGGTAGTGAAAGTATTATGTGTATTGGCATCAATGTTTGGCATCAACATTTTTAAGTGAAGCTTCACAAACTAATTTCGAGAGGTGCACATGATATAATTGATCGCAGCTGATCTCTCATTCGCAATCATTAATAAACCAATCATATTATTCCAAACTCACAATAAATAGCCCGCCTCATCTTACTCCCTTTATCTTTGTTTTTGAAGAATTCTACCATCCACCCCTTTTCCTCCTTTAACAGGGGGAGCTCTCGAGAACTACCTGATCCCGTATGCCCTTACATGCTTATTGACCAGGCGGGAATGATCTCCTAGGTCAGGGTTCTCTCCAGGGACAGGATGCCAAACCTGCTATTAATATCAAGCAATATCTAAGTGTGAACTCTTGAAATGTTTTTGAAAGAGCTCTCTTGTGCTCACCAATTGCAATTAGCTTATCAAAAATAACAGTTTTCTATATAAATATAATGAAAATAATAATTAATTCTTGTGATGGCACAGCAGCTATCATCATAGTTTTAAGAGTATTTGTGAACCTAGACCAAAAAAATATTTGTGATATTAAGCAAAGATCATGTCCCGTGATGGTATATTGTAAATGTATTACTGTAAATACATCAAAACACAATTTTTGTTTAGTAATGCTCATTGCTAAACAACTTTAAATGTGATTTTTCTTTGAACCCTCAGATTCCATATTTCCAAATAATTGTACCTCTGCCACATATTGTCCTATCCTAACAAAGTATACATCAATGGTAAACCTATTTATTCAGCTTTTGGTTTATTTATATATTTTTTTTTCAGTTCATTGAGAAAAATAAATGACACTTAAGACTTTTGAAATCTGGACCACAATATGATACCACAAGTATTATTCCTTATCAATATTGAAAACAGTTGTGCTGCTCACTTTTTTTGTCTCTATTCTTTGATGGATACAAACTTGCAAAAGATTAGCACTTTATTTGAAACAGAAATCAGTTGTAGCGTTAATTTTGTATTACTCAAGACATTACTATCCTATGGGAAACTAAAGAAAGAGATCACGAAGATGCATTTGAAGAAGAGAGAGTGAACGAATCTTTAATCTTGCGAGAGAGTGTAAATCCCCTATACGTTTCCCTTCAACGGAAACATCCAGTTGGCTGTTTAAAATTCTTCTCAGCACTAAATGAGGTATTTAAAACTTTGAGATTGGCAGCAGACGGGGATTATTCCCTTGTGATTGGCTCCTCTTTTGCGGCTATTGCACTGAAACTCCTTGATCATTTCACAGGAAATGACTTTGGGAGAATAGAGACACCATTCAGGCGGCAAGTGTCTTAGACTCACGTAACAACTCTGACTCCTGAACCTGTGATACAAACCAGCTCTAACACTCCAGTAATTTAATTGTACAATCAATCACTTTAAAAGCCGATTAACTGGCTCACTCAGGAAGGAGTAACTAGTTATTTGATAAGACAAATAAACCAAACAGGAGTACAAATTATCTACAGCAGTATAGTCTGCGAATCTGTTGAACGTCTTATTCCATTTGGACAGACTGGAAATATTTGTCTTTTCTTTTTGAAATAATGATATTTATATTTTATAATAAAAATATGACTAATGCAACATTATTTTTTTTATTAGAATAATATATATATATATATATATATATATTTATTAAGAATTAAATGCATGGAATTTAGCAAAAGAGTGAAAGGAAAGATTTTTATAACACAACCAAGGTTTCTATTTTAAGTAAATGATGTTATATATATTGATATATTCATCAATAAGTCCTTTAAAACGATATCATTGATTTACAAAAATACTAAGCACATACCTTA
The DNA here is from genome assembly GCA_903798125.1 of Danio choprae. NCBI lineage: Eukaryota > Metazoa > Chordata > Actinopteri > Cypriniformes > Danionidae > Danio > Danio choprae. Next base: position 5,349,706 of record CAIGQW010053321.1, read on the forward strand.
ATGCCAACAAAGTCCACTGGAATGATTGGTTTTTCGAGAGAGGGCAGACGAGACTCATCCATCCGCTCACCCACCATAACCCTGGTGGCCACATCAATGAAGTCCACACCAATAGTTTTAGAGACGAAAGGGAAGGATCGAGAGGCACGCAGGTTACACTCGATCACCTGAAACAGAAACCTATGATTCTGAGTTACCAGCAGCCATATTATAACTATAGAGCTGAATGATTAATTTCTTCCTTACTATGAAGTAGTTTTTCAATGGAAAACATGTTTACAAAGTGAGTGAAGTAAAAATATGACAAAAAGATTACTCTGGATCTGAAATGTGTCTAAATATTATTAGTCTACTTGCCATAAAAATGTATGACTAAATCATATCATATTCTAAGTTACAGTAAAGACATTTTTCAAGAAGAACTGAGCAGCAATAACTTACCATTACGTCATTGCCTTTCACTAAAAATTGAGTGTTAAATGGCCCCGAAATCTCAAACGCCTTTGCAATTTTCTGAGTCGCAGTCTTCACCTAAAATAAAATGTATATATTTATAAAAATGACAAGCAATAACTCAGACTATGATCTATGTGTTCTGCTTGTGCATATGTAAAGACTTCGAGTAATGCATGTCCTGTCAAATAAACACCAATCAAGTATACAGCTTGAAACATTACATACCAAGCACTAAAAGTTTGGTATCAACTCTGATAAACTGAGAGCGGATGAAAAGAGCAGCCTGTGACTGACTGCTGGCCCTCTGAGAGACTGTTGGTAAGTTTGCAGGAAATAAACACGCTTTGTCAGATGTGGTTTAAGTAGCAGACTGCACAAACAATTTTTGACAGGCTCCTTTGATTCAGCTTGAAGGAGAATGAAAAGTCACATCTGCGGCTCGTGATAAAACAGTCAAGACCACACTATTCTGAAGTGAAAAAAAACTTTAGATTAAAAATGACATGGACATATTTCATTTTTAGACTAACTGCAAGTTATATGTATAGCCACATATGATTTTTTTTAAAGGGCCTCACGGTGGTGCAGTGGGTAGCACGTTCGCCTCACAGCAAGAAGGTCGCTGGTTTCGAGACTCGGCTGGGTCAGTTGGCGTGGAGTTTACATGTTCTCCTCGTGTTGGCGTGGGTTTCCTCCGGGTGCTCCGGTTTCCCCCACAAGTTCAAAGACATGCGATATAGGTGAATTGGGTAAGCTAAATTGTCCATAGTGTATGTGTGTGAATGAGTGTGTATGGATGTTTCCCAGTGATGGGTTGCAGCTGGAAGGGCATCCGTTGTGTAAAACGTGCTGGATAAGTTGGCGGTTCATTCCGCTGTGGCGACCGCAGATTAATAAAGGGACTAAGCCGAAAAGAAAATGAATGAATGATTTTTTAAAATGTTTTGACTGCATTGGTTTTTGCCAGCACACAGATTGTTGATGTAACATTACAAAACTGTTTCAGAATAGTTTTTTATGAGGACAGTAGACTGTCCTTAAACTGTCACAAACAAAAAAGAGTGTTTGTTTAAAACACCTGATATCAACAGCAAAAACAATTAAAAAATAAACTGATATGCAAACTGTCAGGTTGCGTTTAAATATTCATTCATACAATCATTTTCCTTCGGTTTAGTCCCTTATTTATCAGGGGTCGCCACAACAGAATGGACTGCCAACTATTTCAGCATATGTTTTATGCAGAGGATGCCCTTCCAGCCCCAACCCAGTACTGGAAAACACCCTCATTCACACAGACACTCATACACTACAGCCAATTTAGTTTATTCAATTCACTTATAGTGCATGTCTTTGGACTGTGGGGGAAACCGGAGCATTCAGAGGAAACCCATGCGAACACAGGGAGAACATGCAAACTCCACACAAAAATGCCAACTGGCCTAGCCGGGACTTGAACCAGCAACCTTCTTGCTGTCAGGCGACAGTGCTAACTACAGAGACACCGTGCCAGCCTGTGTTTAAACAATAACCGATAAACTTTTAAAGACAGATTTGTTATGTTTGTTAACAAATAGCATTATCTCATCCATGCAGAAAAACTACATTACCCAAAATGCTGTTCATAAAATGCCATCAATCAGTGCCATAGTGATCAAAGCATGTCAAAATACGTCTTAAGCTCCACCTCCTTCTATGAAGCACTGCAAATGATGTAATCTAGTTAGTCTCAAAATACTTGCTCTCAATATACTTTGTATATATCCATAAACACAACCAAGAGATTGTAGTCATTTCCCTTATTAATACTGTTAAAGGGATAGTTGAGCCAAAAATAGCAATTTACTCACCCTCAAATGTAAACCTTTAAAACTTTTATAAGTTTTTATTCTGTTGAACACTAAAGAAGATATTTTGAAGAAAGCTGAAAACCTGTAACCATTGACTTCCATAGTATTTGTTTTTTTCTACTATGGATGTGAATGGTTACAGGTTTTCAGCTTTCTTCAAAAACAGAAGAAAGAAACTCATAAAGGTTTGGAACAAGTGAATGGTGAGTAAATGATGACAGAATTGTCATTTTTGGGTGAACTATCCCTTTAAATACACATGCAGTCTTGTATCTTTGTCTTCACTTTTCATGTACGTCTTCACTTTAAATCGAAGTTCGTAATGTTGTGATTTACTTTGTTGCTACTTGGTTTGGTTCATGGCTTTCTATAAAGAAATGTCTTTAATCCGTAGGGTAAAATACATCCTGAACAAGTGCTGCTGAAAAAGTAAGCTATTTCACTCTATAACAAAAACAGTAACGAAGGTGATTCGTAGGAGCCTTGTGAAAAATGTGGACAGGCAAAAAAAATTGACGCGTGTGACTGAACAAGGTGCAAACCAGAAAGGACACAGCAAGCTTTTGTGAATGAAAATGAGGGTGGCACCTTCTCCAGAGCCCCCTGGCTGATGGTCTGGGTGGGCAGCATGAGTGTGGCGTCTCCTGAGTGCACTCCTGCATCTTCCACATGCTCTGTGATAGCATGAGCCAGAACCTGGAACCACAATAAAATGTCGAGTAAAAGACTAGTAGCTATCATTTAATGCAAATAATGTATAGATATAATGTATAGATATGCTTTATGAAAATCACGGATTACCTCGTGTATAACACTAGTGCTATTCACAAGCATTAACGGACTGCAAAGTTTGCAACTTTATTAATTTTGAAAGAGTCTTCATTACTTTCTCAGACAATAGTACAGGGTTCCCACTTCAGCCAAATATAAAATTTCCTGACTAAACAGATGAATTTGCATGACATCTAGTGAACAAAATAAAAGCCACTGTTGTGCTTATATATTATTAATTCTAATAACAATATTAAAATGGTTTGAGCTCAAATATCATTTTGCTTGACTTTACTTTGAGAACAACAATGGATAATTTGCATCAGATTTTGCAAAACATCTAGTAACTTACTGTTTGTGTGGCTGTGAAATGCTCACACTCCTATATTTGATAGCTTGAAAATCATTTTACAAACTTTACATTTAGCTTTTGTGTCATTAATTTTAACACCCAGTCTCTTAAGAGGTCATTTAGAAGCCAAACCTCCTATGATTTAGATCTTCCTGACATGTTAGCCATAGTTAACAGGTATAGTATGGTGACTGCATTTTGAGTTCAGTGATTGCCAGCCAATGAGCTTGAAAGGAATAAAATGAAAAATTGAAACATTTTAAGCAACAAACAAACAAAAAAGATCTTTAAATGATCTGATTTTAAATGTCTGAAATAAACCTTTTAAAATTCCATGACTTGTGGGAACCATGCAGTAAGTGTCATAAATTCATAAACTACTGTAGTATAATTGTTTTGAATCAACAAGAACGCATGCACTGTTTTGATAAATCATGAAAATAACAGATCGAAATCTGCCAAAATGTATCTGTGTAGTTTCTTTACTGAGTTGAGTAGCTCTAGACCTTAGGTCAGATGAAAGTCAGAATGACAGTTGACAGATGAATATGACAACTTTTTGCTGCAATGAATATAACAGGTTTTACCTCAGAGAAGCAAGTACATATTGCATGTTCTGTTGCGTTTCTGTTTACCTTGACTTGTCATAGCTTGAGTGTTTTGTGTGTGTGTGTGGGGGTGGGGGGGGGTGTTGAAGTGACCTGCCATGCTAGTAACTTTTTTCAAACATTTGAGCATGCAGGTTTGCACAAAAGGTAACATTCAGTATACATAATACATTTTAAGTTTGTCACCAAATGACAGTTCTTTGACATTTTTTTACATTTTTCAAAGCGTAATACTGGTCGCTATTTACTGCCATTAAAGTTGAAATCAGAATTATTAAACCCCCTTTGAAATGTTTTTCTTTTTTAAATATTTCCCAAATGATGTTTAACAGAGCAAGGACATTTTCACAGTATGTCTGATAATAATATTTGTTCTTCTGGAGAAAGTCTTATTTATTTTATTTCGGCTAGAATAAAAGCAGTTTTTAATTTTTTAAAAATCATTTTAAGGTCAAAATTATTAACCCCTTTAAACTATTTTTTTTCTCGATTGTCTACAGAACAAACCATCAGTATACAATAACTTGCCTAATTACCCTATCCTGCCTGGTTAACCTAATTAACCTAGTTAAGCCTTTAAATGTCACTTTAAGCTGTATAGAAGTGTCTTGAAAAATATCTAGTAAAATATTATTTACTGTCAACATGGCAAAGATAAAATAAATCAGTTATTAGAAATGAGTTATTAAAACTATTATGTTTAGAAATGTGTTGAAAAAATAATAAAATAGATCTTTTTTTCTTCAGTTTCAATTTTCTAAGTTATTCAGTGTTTTAAGAGTAATCTATATTTGATAGCGATTTCTATTATAGTTTCAGTTTGGGTGTGAGCAGTCAGATTCAGAGTTCAGCCAATCATAGGGCTTAAATGCAATTCTGTGTCACAACACATTTTTCTAATAGAGTGGTTTAAACCAAAATAGCCACCATTTAAGATTATACGCAGTGTAATGCAAAGTAAACATGACTTAATGCTTTTAATTGTACTCTGCACAAAAAAATAGGTGAGAAATAAAGGATGAAACAAAAGAGCCAGAACACATTGCAAGCAATTTTCCAGATGGAAGCAGCCTGAGCCATCTCTTATTTTCTAAATTAGTTTGTCTTCTTTTTTGTTATGTGTGGGGTGTGTGGGATAATGTTCTAAAAACTCTCACGCGATAAACCGCATCCTCTACACATCCTCTCATTCTGCTTTCAATTTTAGACAGATTTCTATTTAATGCCTGTTGGAAAACGGTCTAGCATCTCTCTCACCTTGCCCATCCTGGCCACCGCATCAACCTCCACCTCTCTGGCACCTCGGACGAATTTGGTGATTACCACTGGATGATCCTGTTTTTGAGAAAATGCTGTAAATGCTGGCTAAGAAATGTTTCTGAACAATACTGCAATGACACTAAACGCACTACATTGAAAAGCTTATTCAAAGAATCGTTCTTGTTAAGCCGCCTTGTTTAGCTGTACATTAACAAGGACAGAGTTTCTGAAGTGCTTTGCTGAATTGCTAACCATCTCTTACAGCCTCACTAACACACTCATCATGTTACTTTAAGAAATATAAATATTAGCCTTTGCAGAGCTCAAATTTGATGTGCATCACTAGTCTGCATTTCAGTCTTATCATTTTCATCATTTAGGTGAGTGACTTTTCAAGCCAGCCTGACAGGCAGTTTGACTACTGTATATTAACTTAGACTTTTAGGTTTTAATTAGCCTGTATTGCAGCTGTATTAACGTGGTAAAAACCATGTTGATTATTTTCTATATTTGTGGGTGCTCTTGTAGAGACAACTGTGATGAGCATTTCTTCCAAAGAAAATTTGATGAGAAACACTATAATAATTTTTTTTTTTTAATCAGCATATTTACAGCTTTTGTATTACAATTTATATCAACATGCACACACTCTTTTATTTAACATGTTAGTGTCAGTGAGATTTTTAAAGGAATTCATACTTTTATTCAATTTTGCATTAAATTAGTCAAAAGTGGCAGTAAATTATTCATTCGTTCATTTTCCTTCGGCTTAGCTTCGGTTTCCTTCGCTTCGGTTTCAGAGGTCGCCACAGCGGAATGAACCATCAACTATTCAGCATATGTTTTACGCAGCAGATGCCCTTCCAGCTGCAACCCATCACTGGGAAACACCCATACACGCTCATTCACTCACACACACTCATACACTATGGCCAATTTAGTTAATTTAATTCACCTATAGCATGTCTTTGGACTGTGGGGGAAACCGGAGCAACCGGAGGAAACCCACGCCAATACGGGGAGAACATGCAAACTCAAGACAGTAATGCCAACTAGCCCAGCCCGGACTCAAACCAGCTACCTTATTGCTGTGAGGCAACAGTGCTTACCACTGAGCCGCCGTGTACCCGCAGTTTCACCCAAATATGAAGGAGCACAACAAATGTGATAATACTTAACTTTTTAACTTAATTTTTTTATAGTAATCAGCACATTAGAATTATTTCTGATGGCTTACTGCACATAAATGTTAAGCAACGGTTTCAAACTAAAGTACAGTAACAAGTTAATTATGCATATTTACATGCAACTAACCCTGAACCTAACCCCTCATCCTGACCTAAACCATACATGTAATTAATTAATATTACTCAGTAGTTATACTCTATAATACAAAGTGTACACAAAAGTTACACTGTAACAAAAACACCTTAAAATAAAGTGTAACCCAAAACTAATTATATTGCAAATGGATTGTAAAGTGTTTTGAGGTCTCATTAGTGAGAAATAGCTACAATTGTTACAGAACATGTTAATGTTAGTAAAAAAACTAAACTTGATTACTAGTTCTAAATCTAAATATTCTTACAATACATTTTAAAGGTTTAAATAAAAAATAATTATTTACATTATTTTGAAGTGCCCATGCTAACAATATCATGGAAATATATATATATATATATATAACTGATGTGCTCTGGTTTACTGTAGAACAAAACGGTTACTATGTAACCCTAGTTCTCCGAGGGGGGGAACAGAAATGCTATGTGGAAACTTCCACTATGGGGATTTCGTCAGAAGCCAATCATCTGAAAGAGTAATAAAATGGGCCAATGAAATGCCAATGAATTAACATAATGAATTAACCCTGAGGGGGGGGAGGGGACGATATGTTCCTTGGCCACAAGCGGTTGCGCCTTAGCTGACAGCTTAGTTTGGCTCTTCAGCTAGAAAAGGTGTCTCTGCTATGCACGGCTGGCATCTTTATACACGAATGATTGTGATTGCTGCCAGCTGTGTACGCTGATGCCGCCAATTCATTGGCATTTCATTGGCCCATTTTATTACTCTTTCAGATGATTGGCTTCTGATGAAATCCCCATAGTGGACGTTTCCCCATGGCTGGGGAACTGATTTTAAAGACCTCTTGAAATCTGAGGTCTGTCTATAAGTCAGTGTGAAATGAAAAATTTCATTGATTAACTTACCTTACTTGTCTGTCTCAATTGGCAAAATGGACTAGAATACTGACAGAAGCATGTTTAAAATTAATTCAACCACTGATGAGACCTTTACTTTTTTTTTAAGTATTTTTGGGTATTATTAACATACATAAAGTTAAAACTAAATTACTGTACATTTTTGCTTTTGCACTCAGGATTGGCCTGAAGAACATAATGATAAAGTGATTTTGCTGGAAACTACTGAACTCTCTTAAATGAAAAACTGTAAGGGGCAACAGGAACACAAGATGAAAATCAATACTGGCCCCGAGATACAGGATAACTGGAGCTGCTGCAAATGTGCTTTGTTTACCTTAAATTTATTTCTACAGGATATATTTGAGGAATAATTTCAAGAGCATTCATGTGAGATAATGAGCAAAAACTGGTGCATATTCATGCCTGATCCATTGCTTGATTCATATGACAAACCCAACACTCTTCACTGGAGTTTTTTTGTGTGGCAAAGGTCCAAATGGCTAAATCATCAGAGCTCACCTGCGAAACTTGTGTGGCTTCCTCCAGGAAACGTTTCATCTCATCCTCACCGTAAACCACATTCATAGCCGAGCCACTGGAAACAGAGAAAGAGTCTCATCATTCATCACTTCGACACTTAAATGAACCCATCAGGAAATAATATAAGACAAAAACATGCATCAATGGTTGTAGAGTCAAACAGAATAGAATGGAAGATATGCAGAGTTGTATGAAAAAAGAAAGAGGCAAAAAGCCGACTAGAGAAATATATTTGGGTCAGCTGCTCCTCTAGGCGATCAGCAATGAACTTGTCTCATATTAAGAGGGGGGATTTTTATTTATTTATTTTTATTTTTTACTGATTTTGTGGGTGATTTTAAAGGCATCAGCCATGCAGCTTACATTGGTGGTATAGCTAGACTGACAGAAAAAGGGTTGAATAAACAGATAAATCATTAAACAATGATTCTGTCTTACTTTACAATAAGGTTTCATTAGTTATTGTTCATTCATTAATTTTCTCTTCAGCTTAGTTCCTTTATTAATCTGGGTTTGCCACAGCGGAATGAACCGCCAACTTATCCAGCACATGTTTTACACAGCGGATGCCCTTCCAGCTGCAACCCATCACTGGGAAACATCCATACACACTCATTCACACTCATACACTACGGACAATTTAGCTTACCCAATTCACCTGTACCGCATGTCTTTGGACTTGTGGGGGAAACCCAGAGCGCCCGGAGTAAACACACGCGAACACGGGGAGAACATGCAAACTCCACACAGAAATGCCAACTGACCCAGCCGAGACTCGAACCAGCGACCTTCTTGCTGTCACCCAGTTCAACATTATTAACATCCAAATTCATGCTTGTTAACATTAGTTAATGCATAGTGAGTTTGGCATAAACTAAAAATGACCAACTGTATTTTCATTAACTAATGATAACTAACATGAACAAAAAATACTGTAATAGATGTATTGTACATTGTTTGTTCAAGCTAGTAAATGCATTAACTAATGCAACCTTATTGTGAAGTGCTAGCAGTGATTCATTAAATTGATCAAGTGACAGTAGACAAGATTTTGAAAAAAAAATGCAAATAAAAGCTGTTCTGTAATTTTTTTTATTCAATGAATCATGTAAAAAAATTGTTTAGCATTATTAAAAATCTTTATGTTGAATGTTTATATGATGGCAGCTGAAAATTCATGCTTTGTATATTTTAAACTTTATAAAAAATGAATATTTATGTTAAATTTTACTAATATTTCACAATATTGCTCTCGAGTGTTTTTTGTTGTTGTTTTTTTTTTACACTTAAATTTTTTTTTAATTTGTGCCACAACTTAAAGGCATGCAAAGTCAGATTAAGCTGTAGAACCATCAGCACTACAGTATATCTATTTTTCTAAATGCAAAATTAAATCCCAACAGATTTATTCATGCAGATTATATGATGTATTTAAAATGTCTGATTTTATCTTCAACAGCGAGAGTTTATCATGAACAGCCAGCAGATGGAAGGTGAGTAAATCACTTTATCAAACTGCAAAAGGCAAACACTTCATACAATGACCAATCTATGGCAAGTACATTGTCTCAAACCACACATTATTAAGAGATATGCATTTTGAGTTGTGGTTCATAAAACAAAACGAAGACAGATGCCAGCTGCTTACCATTGTGCAATGGAATCGACAGTCAGCAATATGTTTCACTAACACATCAGAGTAAAGTGAACACAAAAAGAGACGGCCCTATGTGTATTTCTCCAGTATAAAGTGTTCCACTATGGTCCAGATGAACTGCCAGAGTTTCTGTCAGGGCTGAAGTTGCTGAGAGTCTGAGCCTGAGGCACGAGTTTAGGCAATTTAATGAAGCCAAACCACAGCTGGCACCAAACACACAACAGGATGGAGTCATACAGAGCAATAAATATTCAAACAAATAAAAGAAGTACTAAAAAGAATCTTTTGTTGTTTGGCAATTGGAATTTTCTTAAAAACTAAAAGCAAATCACTTTCACTGCTGAGACTGTACTGTGTGTGGGTGGTTTTTTGTACCATATAAAGATTTTTAGAGAGATAAATGGATGCGCTAAAGCTTGTTGCTTTCATTTAGATTTTGTTCCATGTATTGCGAATCTAGTTTCAAGAAAACCAGATTAAAATTTGCATTCTGCACTTTCCACTTCCTCAACACTTGTCACTTCTGTGGGGGGGGGGGAAGAAACTAAATTGGTCTCAAAGTAGACAGTAGCCTTTAGGTCAATATCTAATGAAGACAAATAGAAAAGTGCTCCAGTGATGAAAGAGATTTTATGAGTGAGATGTGTAATGGTAAAAAATATGAATTTACAGCTATTACAGGGTGGCTTGGTTTCTTTTTCCCATTGAGGCATTCAATCTAGAAGCCTGCTGTCTGGTTTGTTGCAAATTAGCCGGTCAAGTCATGTTTCGCAGAAAGTGAAAGAGATGCATCTTACCCAGTATCTCTACAGGCCACGATTAAGTCTGAAGTGGATTTTCTTTGCTCTTGACAAATCAGCAGTTGATTCACATTCTTTTTAGTTTAGTTCAGACTAACCTACTTGGTAATATTGGATATATTCCCAAGTATTCATTAACTATTTTTATGATTGATGTCATGTTGAGTTTTCTATTAAATTAAAAATCATAGTGGTTAAAAGGAATGATATGAGAGCTTTCTTAAAAATTTTATTTTGATGGTCCATTTAAACATTCTGATGACTTTAAGTACCTTCTCAACTGTATTTCAGCGACCTTTTATATACTTATACATAAACATTTAGAGTATAAACAGGGTATTATGTGACATGTTAGTTGAATACTTTACAAAGTTATTAAAGAGTGGCACAATACTGGATAATAGAATCATGTTTTTTTCACTAGAGCGTCTGACAAAATAGTATTTGCTGCGATCTATTTCAATTATTTTATTTATTAAACTTTTATTGAAATCTCAGTTTGAGTAAATGATAACACAAACACATCAGTTTGAATGTTTGAATGAACACTGAAGCTGTTTCAGCCATACATGACGACTGCTCCCTCTGGATCAAATGTAGATTTGAATGTACCAAGTAATCATCAAAATTGAATAAACATTACAAAATGTCTGTCATTTACTATATAGATTGCATGGGCGTCTGAATAGAGATTTCAATCTTTTTAACAATTAATTGTAAAGCCTTAACAAAATGTCTAAAGGAGACCATCATTTATTTTATTTCTTGGGTTTAACAGGATTAGTAATTTGCTCTTTTGAGTTTCTTTTTTTTTCTTCTCTAAATCAATGCTCCAATTGCTGTAGTTTTTGAGGTGGACGCTCATAAAAGAGAAAGATTATTAGAGAAATAAACTTTTGGTCTTTTCATCACACATGATTATGGTATAACACCTAAAAAAACCTTTAAAAAGTCACTATTCAACTGATAACAACTAACAAATTTGGAACAAATTTGTTCCACAAAGAAATTAAAGCAATTGATGGTACTATAAATGATAACAAGTCACCTTTTTTACACAATCTGCACATAAAAATCTTGCTTAGTCAAACAGACGTGTCCTGAATTGACCGTTCCCCTTGTACTCACCTCAGGACATAGGATGGCCGCAGGAGGCAAGGGTAGCCCACATTACTGGCAAACGAAACCGCATCTTCCTGAAAAAGACAGCAAGTTATATATCCCTTCGCAATCAGCAACATCGCATCACCTAGTCTGTGTTTCAGATGAGGTCAGACGTTCTGTGCTCTTTTCTCCATTTGTGTCCCAGACGTGGGCAAAGGGCCAGACAATTACCACTGACCACATTTATTCACCTTACTTTTAATGCTTTGTGTACTACTTCACAGAGAGAAAAGTCATTAGATCAAACAACCCCCAACCTGAATTATTAGCAAGTGTATTTTTTTTTTGTTTATCAGAAGATATTCGGCCAGACTTGAGCTAAACTATACAATTTATATTGAAGAATATTAAAATAAAGTAAGAATTATATTAAAGGGGACCTATTATGCAAAAATCACTTTTATAATGGGTTTGAACAGTTGTGTGGCAACAGTCTGTGAATATAACCAGCTTCTAATAGTAAAAATGTATTAATTAATTTTTTTATAATCACACTTGATATAAACAGTCTGCAAAAACACTTTGATTGGCATTCTCCCTTTGTACGTGTCATCAGATGGGGGAAGCCCCGCCCACTAGTGATGATCTCTCCCTTATTAGCATAGGGCGTTAGTGTTGTTTTTTAATCTGCCGCTATGCTGACACATAGGCATTTGTAGCTCCGCCCTCTTTTGAAAAGAGGCCTGGGAGCCCAATCTCATTTAAATTTAAAGCGACAATTAAGATCAAAGTCTAAAGCAGACAGTTTTAAAGAGTTGCTTTATATAAATACAGTTTTATAAGAGGTATTTTGAGCTGAAACTTCACATACAAACACTAGGGACATTAGAGACTTATTTTACATCTTGTAAAAAGGGGCAGAATAGGTCGACTTTAATATAATTAAATATTGATATGATAAATATGCAAAAGCAGTCCTAAGATTCCACATATTTGTTATTTACTATATATCTGGCAATATTTTGAACTCAAACCTTTTGAATTAGCAGAATTGATCACTGCACCGCCTACTTTGATGAAAGTACCAACGGTTCTATCCAAGCCGTGTTACATGACAGATGTGCAATGCACTTCATCAAACAGTTGTGGCTAGTTAGCGTCTTCAACAATGCATCATAAGATAGGGTTATGCAGCAAGTTAAGTTGATTAAGAAATGCACTCCGGGTTAGGAATAAATGGAAATGCTGTGTGACATGTGGACGCAATGGAACACTGTCCATCTAGCCAGAAACAGCAGACTGAACAAACCGAAGAATCCCAACAGATTCTGCTGATCTCTACTGCTCTTCTGGCTTGTTTTAACAACAGGGAGACCATTAAAATGCTGGATGTACCCTCAGCAGCAAGACCAAGACCAGCGGAGGGTGAGTGGGCAGCGCCGTGGGGCAGAATGCCCTCTCTCTCCCTCTTCATCACACCGACTTCAGCTCTTCGCTTCCATGGCCCGCGGCAAGAAGGCTGGATGTAGCTAACGGACGAGTGAGCATGCTTCCAGTCAACATGTTTCTGCACTTCTAATGTTTGCTGTTTGAAAGCACTCTGCAACCTCTAGAGTATTCAGGGTGAACGCACCATTTGTAAAAGTGAAGAGTCTAGAAATGTACAGTAAATATATGGGTGATTTCTTGAAAGCAGGGAATAATTGGAGCAATGAAAGATTCATTAAATGAGAAAATGCATAAGAGAAGCAGGTGGTGTTCATTATTACTGCAAAATTGCATCTACTCAACTGACCTCCTTTTCACTCATTTTTTTTTTCCCTGGAACGTGATGTGCATCGTAAAGATGAACCAAGAGAATATAATTATTCAGGGTTAAACTAAAAGCATGTTGTTTACATATTTAACTGTATTGCATCATAGTTTTCTTTATCCTTTTCTTTAATTATTATTTTTATCATTACTTGGGTTTCTCTTATAAATATTGCTTTTGATGCTAGAATTTGTAATTGAAAACTTTGATTTCTGCTGATAGACTAGTTTATGTCTCACTGAATATTTATATATTTTATACTGTATCTTTGATGGATAAGCATCAATAAAAAAAACAACTCAAAAGTTAAAGTATTTAAAATGAAGAATCAGTCCTCCTTCATCTCTACTGAAATGAACCACAAATAAAGGGCCAGATTTACTAAAGACTTTACCGTATGTCAATGACGAATCTCCTTGAGTGTTGAAAAACTACTTTTAATAAGACCATAAAAATGCATGTACATCTTATAAGCATATGTGTTTATAGAATTCTCCCTTTTAGATGCACAATGTATGGAAGAAGAATTTATAAGAAAATCGCACATTGTCATTTATAATGGTTTCTGTTAGTCACAATAATTTGTATCATTCATTGTTCAGCAAGTGTAACTATGCTTAGCTTACCAGTGAGCTGAGAGCCCTCCACGGTGCCTGGCCTACACCCAGATCGTCCAGTATAGAAGAGAATACAGATCTTTCTTCTGCACGATCAATTTGAGCAGGGTTGGTTCCCAGGATCTTCACCCCGTTCAGGTGCAGGGGCATTGCCAGATTATTGGGGATCTGCCCACCCACGGACACTATACAGCCAGTGCAGCCCTGAGGAGGAATGGAAACTTTCTTTTATGAAACTGACTATCCACATGAATTCTGATCCACAATCCAGTTTATTCTGGTCAAGAACAGCCCACACAGACAAAAAAAAAGTCTGACCAGAATGCTAAGTGACCATAAAGTGAACAATAGAGAGGCACAGGGGGAAAAAAACATCTTTAAAGCTTGAGCAGAAAAAAAATAAATAAATAAACATTTTGTCACCGTTCTCATCATTATCACAGTTGACAACAGTTGTGCTGCTCAATTTTGTTGAGCTGTGTGTGATGAAAATAAAGTTCAAAGGAAAATCATTTGTTTTAAAAATAAATTAACAGTATAGGTCATTTTTGTCACTTTCTTACTGTGTGTAATTACAAACAAGACCCACATTAGTCATCTACCAATACAAGCAAAATAGACTATCATTCAAGACAACACCTTGAATATGTATTATTATACGAGTTGTAGTAGTAGTAGTAGTAGTAGTAGTAATAGTAGTATATGTTTGTGTTCTGCAAATGCAGCAATAAATCTAAATTATAGCCTTTAATAACCTACCATAACCTTTTCTGGATTTCCTCAGAACTGATTAGTGCTATGCCAACAATTTATTGGAACAATTGATCATACTCTGATAATTACATTTGAACATTATGATTGCTTTGATTGGTAAATACCCCATTTGTTTGTTATTTGTTCACTTTATTTTTTTTTGTCTGATTTATCGCTGGGGTTGCTATGTTTATACCAGTGGATTTCCTTTGTACTGTTTTTGTATTAAAAAAAAGAAAAAAGCTTAAATAAAATATAAAACAAACAAAAAAACCTACCATGACAGATTTATTAGCCACAGGCATTCATTTGTAAACGACCTCAAAAATATTCCTTTAAAAGCATAATAATTACTTGAAGTCCGCATACATCTGCCAGATGACAAGTGCATTTTATAATTACAGTTTTGACTCTGCAATATAACATACGATGGATTTCATCTGTCCAAGATCAAAGGCTGCAAATTCTGCTGCTGCTTATGAATTTCAAAAAAAGCCTGCTTCATCCCCTAATATGACAGAAAGTTTGTTTTAAGCAAAGAATGTTTTAATCAAAGCGCCGGTCTGACAGAGAAATGACTAACATCATTGCTCATTCACTGCATGAATTCACAATGATTTTTTCTTTGTTTCACTCTTTATAAGCATTGCTCGTTGTAGACTTTTATCAACTGGTGTTTTCCCTCTCATCATTTCGGAGATGAACTGTGGTCCCAGAAGCTGTTGGGACATGACGTAGCGTTATTGTACACTGGCAAATCCCATTCATCACATTCCTATGGCAACCGCATGTATGCCCACTTCGCCATTCATAAGCAATCTCCCTTCAGGCCTATCTGATCACGCTAACATGATGATAATAAACCCCTACACAGCACCTGGGAATGTATTACAACCTCTGAGCAAAACAACAAACACTTGATCAACCCATGCTTTAATCGCCACTTTAACTGGCTTATAATGTGACTTAATGGAAAAGTCAATGGCTGTTAGAGAGGTCAGATTTTGCATCATCAAAGTGGCTCTGTCTCTATAAAGGGGATAGAAATGAGCTTGCTTATATGCTCAAAGGCATTTCCTGGTTTATCTCTTGAGATAATGACATCTTCATAAAACAAGGTTCTCATTCTAAGCCAAATATCAAATTTTCAGACTTTCACTGACTAAAAAGATTAATTTCCATAACCTATGTTGAACATTTGGCAGACAAACAAGAAAAACGATCTTTTATTGTGATAGATTACACATTTCCTTAAATAAATAAATTATTTTTACATTGTAAGGATCAGGTTTGACTACCTATGTGTGAAATACAGTATCATGTCTCCAAAGTAATGCATAGTGTAAGTTCCAGGGACGGCTGTGTCTTTTGTCTAACAAATGGCTGGGTGATACTTTCAGGCAAGGCCTGGTAAACAAGATTTTTCTACTAAACCTGTAATTGCAGTTTTTGTTTCTACTAATAAGCACGGCCCACTGCAGTAGTCGAGATTTTTCCGATGAATGACACAGCGACAACGAGTTCTTATTAAAGGATTCTGCTTTGAAGATACCTGAAATTTTCTCCTGGTTTGTCTTTTCTTCAAATTCACAACAGTTTTGGTGCCGTGACCTAGATAGACTGAAATCTTCATTTTCCAACAACTTGGTGCCATCAACCGGATAGAGATTTAAATCACCATTTTGTTTTCCAACAATCGCATGCTGTCATGTCACATCTCTTTCAGAAACAGTGCTAAAGTCTGAAACAGCTGGAAAGTAATATTGAACTTTTACTCAAGGGCCTGGTCAATCTTTTCAGTTAGCCTATAACATTAATACAACATTGATAAAACACGAATTAATGACTAATTTACACAAATTGAAGAGTTTAAATATGACTAAATACCAATTGCAGAGGCTTTTTTTTCAAACTTAATCATAACATTATTACTATAGGTAACTTTTTATTCTGATGACCTGTATGACCAGTGGGACTCGTTTAACTTAAGTGATTACCAGTTGATGAGCAAGAAAGGAATACAATTACACTGAAAAATTGTCTAACCATAACAATAGGAAAACCCATGAAATAATGCGCTAAAAAATTTAATAAATCCCAAGTCAAATAAATAAATTAAAAAATCTCTGATATTCAATGACTTAGACAAAAAAAAAATTAATTCCCTGACTTTCAATGTTCTTTAATAGACCTCAAAAATTCCACGATATTCAAGAAATTCCATTACCCATGGGAACCCTGTAAAATCTGCATTTCTCTGTACAGAACATTCTAGCCACACAGTTTTAGTCTTTTTACTCCAAGGTTGTTAATGGATAGTATATGATTTTGAAGCTACTAATCAGTGAGATTTTAACTTCATTTTCTGTTGTAAATTTTCCAAAGCACTGCTCTTAATATAACTCTGAAGAATGATACATCACAGACTTGATGTGTTATCATGGAATCAGAAACCGCAGTAAAATAAATTAAAATTGACTGCTGATTCCAATACAACGGTGTCTATTAAATTTAGTGTTTGAATAACACTTTCTATAATAGATCCTTTTATAACAATATAAATATATTACCAACAATAAATTATATTTAAGACTGGATAATAAAACGTAAAAAAAATTGTACGATTTTTTTTAATAAAAAACTAAATTCTACAATTTTTAAATGATACACACTTAAAATGAACTCATTCAAAGAAGTCTTTCCAGAGTAAAACCATTGTCTCATAGTATTAAAAACAGGGCATTGCAAAAGCAGGTTATACATTTAGGATGTTATTGCAATACTGGCATTTTGGAGCAACTTCTCCTTTAAGTAAATGACCATGAGTGAGTCCAATACAACATTTTGTCTACATAACCTCATCATGTCTTGAAAAAACCAATAATAACATTTTCTAAAGGCTGGATTTCAATTAGATTATTATTTGATCTCATTCTGCTAGCCATTTATGTAGAATGTAGCTTTAAATAGGTGGTTTTGAGTCTGAAGGTGTGATTTTGCACGCCTTAATTCTTCCTGCAAAAGCTGTTTTGGCAACTGTCTCCCTCCAATTATTAATAATTATTCCTATCATAACAACCACAACACAGTAATTTGTTATTCTTTATCTTTGCTATTAAAACAACAAATATGCAAAAAACAAACACTATAAAGAACAAAACAGAAGACAGCAGCTGGTTTATTATATTGAGACCTAATGTACGGATGTAATCAAATCTCTTTTTGTTGTTTTCTTTTACTTAATGGTACACTATTAATCTGCATGCTATTATTATTATCATTTTAAATATTGAATATTATGTTGTGTGTATCAATGTACAATCACATCAGTATTGTGATGCACTGAAAACACCATTATAATCCACATCTATCATTTTTTTTATTCTATTTATTGCTTAACACATTTTAGATTCGTTTTTATTTATTTTTGTTACAGCTAATTGTATTGCAAATTCCATTTTTATTCAATATTGCATAGGCCTAATAGTGTTATTCATTTTAAATCATTCAAAATCAGCACATTGCATTTTCTTTTATTTGTACTGTACTTTGAATCTACATACTGTAAGATGTTAGCAAACATACTAGTATCTAATGCAGGAATAATGATACAATATAGATAAAAATGTCTATTTTTCAGATTTTCCAAACAACAAAAATGCTTAGAATCAAATGCTGTGATTCATTTTGAAATGCCTATGGGGAAAATGAATGGAAACTTATTTCAAGAACCAGTGCAGTTAAAAATGTGGGCCATCACCGTTGTGCTTGAAATATGATGAGATTTTAAAATACCAGCCCAAGTATTAAAGGCCCTGTATGCAGTGGAAACACATGAACTTGCTTGTACAGAACGCTGTTGCATAAACCGTCTAACGCTGATGGCAACATCTGTGGAGTTTGTCCTGCTGTGATATTCATATTAAGACCAGTGGACCGGTCGCCTCATGTCTACAGTCACGCATTGAGCATCAAAAAAAGAAAATGAGGAATTGTTCGCACTCTACAGATAGTTTGTGGCCTGTTTTTATAGCAGACGCTGCTATTTCTTTCCACAGCAAGCATAAAATAGTATAATACGTTAACATATTTCAGACACAAGATAAGGAGTTTGGAACATTGTATTAAACAGGTTATTTTTATGAGGCAGCCAACAAAATTGGAGGAAATCTTTTTATCACAGTTTGAAGACATAGCATGCAGCATGATAAAAGATCAGGATTCTTATGTGGGATTGAGGAATGGTGAATAGAAACAGATCGAAATTGATGGGATTGTATTTGTTTCAAATTAGGCTTAACATCTCACATACTACATAAATGTTCTATACCCTACAGAAATGTTAAAGTCCCCATAGCTCCCGTCCACCAAACCAAAACCATATATTTTTTTGCTAACTGAAATTGTTAAAGTTTTTTTTAACTCATTTAAATTTAAAGGATTACATATGAAATTATATGAAAATCTGAAACATTAATTTGACTAAATAAATTTAAGTTGAAATACTCGTTTCTGACATCAAAATGCAAATAAAATTTTTTTAATAGTATAAAAGTATGTTAAAAAATACATTAATAAAAAAATGTGAAATAAATGCTACTTTAAAACATGATTATATCCTATAACATCACTGCACAAAAGAAAAGACTCAATTTGTTCTGAATGCTAACGCATATGATCAAATCCAGCTCTCTAATCCTTCTATAAATAAAATAAAAATATTTTAAAGTTATCAGAAAGGGATCATTCAAAAAGGCTTATTCATTCGTTCAGTCTTTATGAATGGATCATTGAATCATTGGCTTACTTGATTCATTAAAACAGATTCATTCAGAAATGAAACACAGCAGAGTTGAATTCAGGTGCCAATCTGTTGGTCTCCTCCAGTTTTGTTTTAAAGTATTTTTGTTGGGAAAACTTTTTTTTTATCAACATGTATGTAACATTAATTATATCATAGCTTATGAACATAAAAAAAGAGATATTTTTTGCTTTGTAACTTTTGCTAAATGAGTGATATGCTCCATACCGGCAGCTCACACATCGTTCAAACAACTATTATGATCATTGTAGATTATGAATATTGCCCAATACTTAATATTATTATTTACTCACAATTACACTTTAACATCATAAAATCACATGTAAACCTATCCTTGTAATACAGATTTTACAAGTAATTTTCAGAAATAATGACCGCATGATAACAATGCCCTTGTCAAACATGAAAGTCAATAACACCTTTCAGTTAAAGCAAATGCACCAGATGCCCAGACTGAGCTTTGACCTCTCACCTCCTGCTGTGTGATGTCCAGGATGCGCTCCAGGGTTAATTCCTCAAAGTACAGACGGTCACACTCATCAAAGTCCGTACTGACCGTCTCTGGGTTATGGTTCACCACCACTGTACGCTTGCCCATCTGTCTGAGGGCACGAATGCTTGACACGGCACACCAGTCAAACTCCACACTGCTGCCTGTGGGGGAGAGGAGACAAACTCTGGCTTGACACACTCCTGCACTAATTGCTCATTAAAACCAATGAAGACAGTACATTAATGGGTTGGTGTGAATTGAAAAATCACAGGATTATTAGGGTAACAAAAAAAAAAAAAAAGGTTTCAGCTCACCAATGTGATATGGACCGCAACCAACAACCATGGTGCCATGGTCCTTAAAATCCAAATCATGCTCCTGTCGAGAAGGACAAAACTAAATTTGGTTAATTACTGAGTTTATTCTCTCATCAGTTTATTTTTTACTTGTATTTTTAATTTAGAATTTTTTTTTATTAAGCCCGCAGCTATTATTTTTTCCACTTTATTATCCAATTATTTTTTTTAAATAGAATTATAAAACATTATTAAATTATTTTAAATACAGCTGAAGTCAAAATGATTCGCCCTCCTGTTTTTTTCTTTTTCTTTTTCCAAATATTTCCCAAACGATGTTTAACAGGGCAAGAAATTTTTCACAGTATTTCCTATAATATTTGTTCTTCTGGAGAACGTTTTATTTGGTTTATTTCAACTAGAATAAAAGCAGTTTTTAATTTTTTTGAAACCATTTTAAGGTCAATATTATTAGCCCTCTAAGGGACTAAGTCGAAATGAAAATGAATGAATGAAGCAATATTTGTTTTCCCTTGTCTACAGAACAAACCATCATTATACAATGACTTGCCTAATTACCCTAACTTTCCTAATTAACCTAGTTAAGCCTTTAACTTGCACTTTAAGCTGAATACTAGTATCTTGAAAAATATCTACTAAAATATTTTTTACCTTCACTACTCTAAAATAAAGCTTAATAAATGATATCCCTCTGTTTCCTCCACAAGCGACAAGTGTAAAGCTGCTGAGGGTATCTTAGCACTTTTTTTTTGGTCCTGTGTTCAAATTCAGGGTTTTTGGTTAGAAATATTTTTGTCCTTTGCTAAGGGTTTATGATTGTGTTTTACTCCCTGACCCAACGATAGCAATTTTTGGTTGGTCAGACTCTCAACCGAAATGTAAGTTTACCTGTTCAGTATGGCATGATCATAGAAAGTGATCCTTTGTTTCTGGGGAAAAAAAAAGGTTAGGGCTCTTTTTTTCTGACTGGCTCCTTGGGCTTACCCCCATTTTACATTTGAAAAGAATTAGATATGCCACCTCTGGGAATTCTGCAAAATTTGATAAAATGTGAGATCCAGTGTTTTGTTTTCTATCACAACATAAAGACTAATAATGTTTAATTTCTGAAGACTTGTAAGTTTTTTTCTCTCTCTTTACATCCATTGCTGTGTCTTTTTGTAGGTCACATATGCATTGTATGTCGCCGTTTTCCCTTGTTTCATGCTTTATTTTACATTTTGCATAGATTATTGTTACATGATAGGTTTGTCTGTCTGTTCTATGTCTGCAAAATCTATATTAAAAAAAATATATATATATATTACTGTTATCATGGCAAAGATAAAAGAAATCAGTATTTATATCAGTATCAATCAAGTATTTATTTAGGACATTTCTAATAGTTACTAATTATTAGAAATTAGTTATTAAAACTATTATGTTTAGAAATGTGTTATAATAAATCAAATTTGCGTTGAAAAGAAATTGGGGAAAACAATAAACCAGGGGGCTAATAATTCTGACTTAAACTGTATATTTAAAAAATGTTATAATATGTAATAAAGGGCTGAACGCGTATTTGCGTTGAAAAGAAATTGGGGAAAACAATATACAGGGGGGCTAATAATTCACTTCAACTGTATAGTTAAAAAATGATACAATAGGTAATAAAGGGCTGAAATCAGTACTTTTTTCTTCATAAATTTACTCCAACTACAACTTTTTTATTTACTAAATCCATCTTATTAATTGTCTGAATAAGTATTACATGCAAATTGGCAAAGCTGTAGATGTTAATAGTCAGACTGAAAAAGCTTTCATTTTACACTAAAATCACTGAGAAAAATGCTGTAGAAAAGACTGGACAGGAACAAAAACTGTCTGACACATCAAAGACCTAACATATGGTCTGGACAGAGTGGTTTACCTGACCATGGTAAGTGCAATATAAATAGTTGGTGGCTGCAGGGTATTCAGCAGCAAGTGTATCGATCTGAAAAAGAGCACAAGATCCATTTATCATGTAGCAAAGGTCACTATGACTGGTGTATCTCAGGTCCAGCTTCCACCTGGTATAAACATGCATTTTCAGTGATCCAATCACAGGTTTCCATCCAAAGACACATTATCATTTCCTCTTTGTATGTAGTGTACATATGTTGAAACTAGTCTCTCATGATCACTTGCATTTAGGGTTTAATAACTTTGTATATTCCATTCTAACACTGTTATTTTTTTGTATTTTTACAAAAAACTAAAGAGTTGTGAATATTTCTAAATTTAATTCAAATTGACCACATGTACAGTATTTCAATGGCCACTACTTATGCACAAATATGTGCCTAGCAACTTTGTGCTAACAAAAACAACTTTTTGAGAGTAAAACCCTAATTTGACCCCAGACATGTCTTTCAAAACAACATTTTTACAAAGATAAAAAAATTGCTCAACCCCTTGATGGACAAACTGGGGTACGCACCTTTGTGGGTGGTCTACGTACACACATTTATATTCCATATTACAAAAATAGATAATATTTTTAGGCTAATGGCTTCATAAAATATGATGACAGACATTTACTCACAGCCCCATAGATGCTGCATTAGAAACACCTCGCATAAGCGGTAATTCATTTTTTGTAATTTGAAGCAAAGATGATATAATACATTTATAAATGCACAGAAATATTCAGACGTTTTTTAAAAAATCAAAATATTAAAAACTGTCAAGGATTTAAGTTTATGACTCCTGTTAAACGCATCATAACAGTCTTGTGAAAAGGGTCTATCCCACTATCATCCCGTTTAAGTATTTTCCCGTATTTCTCCCATTTTTCTAGTCTTTCTATGAAAAGTGAAAGTAGCATCAAATGTGATATAATAGCAAGAGCTGTTCAAGAGATCCCGTATTTTTACATCCCAATGCTGACAGGTAGGCTATAGCCATTCTGCCAGTTCCAGTGTTAAATGCCTTAGCAGACAACTGAAATCAGAGGCATGTAAACATATGCTTATTTTTATGAACAAAGGCCACATTTAAATAAGGAACTCGTACAAAGTAATTTAACTAATTTGTAATTATTGTTAAACCTGCTCACATCTGCACAGTACGATTTTTTGAACCATGCATACTATGTATAAGCAGCTTGCATATACCCTTTAAATCATTTTTAACACTACTTAATTTGTGATGAAAAGTGTGAAGGGAATGAAGGCTATCTGCTACTGTATTTTAAACAAGCCAAAGAAATTTGCATTGATAACTTTTGAGAAATTATTATTGATGTTATCAAAAAAGACATGTCATTTATTCCATATTGTGACTTAGAAAGTACATTGTCTGGATTATAACTGTAAAACTGTTACAGTATAACTGTAAAGTCTACCTCCATTTAGCATTGTCCACCTGTAATAGGACTGACATAAAAATTCTGCCTTATACCAGGTACAAAGCGGGCCTCAGTCGTAAGGATATTTTTGCAAATGACTACAAACCTGTTTGACCCAAGGTCGGATGTTCTGGTTTAGCCTCAGCACTCGAGCTTCTCCCTCTGAGATGTCCATAGCCTGGCCAACCTGACGGTCCGAGAAACCATCCATCTTGGCCTTCAGTAGTAGATCTCTCGGCACTGTGGCACTGAAGGAAACAGCATTCAGTAACTCAACACAATGCACTGACCTGAAAAGTTACCAAGCAGAATCTTAACTATATATTGTTGCTCTGAACAGTTTGATTACAAACTGTAGAACTTTCTGATCTGCTTTTAAAATATAGATTTTTGTAAATACATGCGAAATTATCAGAGGGAAAATGTTTTTTGAGAAGATAAATAGCACACCATAGACCTTTGATCATCATAGAGTTCTCATCACAGCCTCAGTGTACATGGGAGGAAAGAGAATCTCCAAAATAAACCCTTGCTAAAAATGCTTAATACTTGTTTTCACATCAATACAACATTTGAAGGAAGATCAAAGGGAAACTGAATTAAAACTTGTTTTTTTCTTCCTTGACATTGATGTTTTATTAGCTATGCATGTACATAAAGCAATTCAGGTGATCAAAACATCGGTTCAACTTTTTGATCTATGTTGATTTAAACAAATATCACTCTTTAATTTTTTTTTTTTTTTTCAATGTATGCAAGAAGCCCTCAGTGCATTTATCAACATGGCAAATAGCAGTAAAATCAGCAGGAGTGTGAGACAGTAGCAAAGGACAAACAGTGACAAGCACTCCACACCATCCCACACACCAAAAGTGAGACTTTACTCCATATTGTGCTTAGAAAGGTCAGTACTCGATAAAAGTAGCCAAGTAATTAAAGGGACAGTTCACCCAAAAATAGTTAAAGTTAATAATGTTTTACAAATAATGTTCAGTTTCTTGCACAAACTATTTATTTCACTTCATAAGACCTTGATGTGTTATAAGATAGGTATGTTTGTTTGTTTGTTTGTTTGTTTGTTTTGTGACTGCCTACATCATGGATCTACATTTACCTTCAGGGTGAATTGGTAAAGCATGACTGGAGTAAATATGCCAGTTTATACAACAGTTCTGTCTGGTTCTCGAATCTGATTGGCTGATAGCCCTGAGATAATAAAGCAATATCAGCACTCGTACAGCTCCTTCACCCTTGTGTATTACTCCGCCCACACTAGGACTAAAGATGGACTAAACAACTTACTACAGTTTGACAAATAGTGCAGCTGTTGGACAACAGAATATACTTTTGAGGCTTTTTTTTAGGCGAGAATGTAGTTGTTTAGATTGCAACTATGCAATTTATTTATAAGGATAGTGCCTATTTTAAAATATTTATAATTTTGGAGATTCAGTGCCTCGGCAACCATCAGCCTGTCATACTGAGGAGAGCAAAGACGGTTGATGTTCCACCATAAGATGGCAACAGAGAATGCATAATAAGTCCTTAGGTGAGGAAAACTCAGGGTAAACAGCTGATAAAATCATTATAAAACAGGTAAGTGACATTCTAAGTCAATCTCTCTCTTTTGTATGTTGTAGTGTTGTATTTATACTATAGTAATCTGGTAGTTTTTGCTTTGCTTTGTCTTTTTCGGGGTTAATTATTGTGATCTCCCGATTGCAACAGAGAAATACTGAGAAATCTCTGTAGACTGATGGCAATTAATTTAGTTCAGCCTTATAATCTTAAAATGTGAGCAAAATCAGCTGGTATGTCATCACTTTAGATATTATGCTAGAGAATCATTCAAATACTAGCTCTAAAGTGGCGTTGGTGAAGTAGCAACGGTTTCTGTTGTTCTGACCATCAGCTGCAGATGTGAATGAATGGCGGAAGAAAGTAGTTCCTCATACAAAAGAGTTGTTGAGACTCTCCGTGTTTGATTTTCTTTTTTATATACACAATTATGCCGTCAAACTGTTGTATAAACGCAATATCACACTCGTAGCAGTGCGATATGGCTGTATATAATCATATCGTATATCGTTCTCCTAATTCAGTTCTCCTGCCGTCAGATCAGATGCTGAAATACAGCATCAGTGTTTCCGACCTGTAAGCTATACTGTACTCAGCAGCTCTTCAATGCACACACACACTGAATGGATCACTGCATTATAGAGTAACTGGCATGAAACTTAACAGGTATGTAACGTTAAGCTATGCAATTTCCAAAAAATAAAAGTACATTACTGATACTCTGCTGGCTGGTTTGCATGTTGATTCTAATCAAGAGTTTATGTTTTTTTTTGTTAGTTTTTATTGTGTAGTATTTACCATGTGTTTTTCTGTCATTTCAAAATGCCACTTTATTTTCACTTTGTGCCACTCTTTCAATCAATGTGTTAGTGGGACAGTATGGGCTCTATTTAAACGATCTAGGCGCAAAATCTAAAGCGCAGGGCGGAAAAGCATTAAGGATGTGTCCAAATCCACTTTTGCTATTTTAAGGACAGAAAAATATGCTCTGCGCTGAGGCGCATGGTCTAACAGGGTTGTGCTTATTCTCTTAATGAGCTGCTTACGCATACACGCAAAGCATAATCTGTCATTTTGCTTTAATCCACGCTGATTAAACGGATTATCAACAATAAATCTTTGATTAATCATTAATTATTTACCATAGGTCGATTTTTATAAGCTGGTTGTTTACACCAGTGTTTCCCAACCCTGTTCCTGAAGGCACACCAACTGTACACATTTTCAACCTCTCCCTGATCAAACACTCATTGAGTACGTTTACATGGACACCAATAATCAGATTTTAATACGATTAAGACAATACTCTGATTAAGAGTCTACCATGTAAACAGCAATTTTTGATTCGTTTAATCCGATTAAGGTCATAATTGAACTAAACAGAAATCGAATTAAGATGTGGAGTATGTCAATTTTAGTCGCATTATTGAAGTGCAGTACAGACATGTAAACACCTTAATCAAACGATTACCGTCTTGTAGGACTTTTGCCGCATTTTGCAACAGGATAGTCCATACACACAGGGTTGTTTGACACTATTCTCTGCACTTACCCAATCAGAGAGGGACCACAGACACCTGCATCGCAAAATGTGGACAGTTTTTTTCCATACGGCATGCAGTATCAAATTCCATTAAAACAACACTTTTGCAGCAGTTTATACTCGCATCCAATATCTCGTTTGTCATGGGGGCTATACATGAAATGTTCCTGGATGAAAGTGAAAGTGCCAAACTGCAGTTAAAGTCGACAAATTGAAAATGAAACACCCAAAATAACATGAAACTCGGGAGTGACCGCGGTGACGCAATGACGTTAATCGGACTATGTATTATACCATGTAAAACGGGATCACGAAAGGATCATTCAAAAAGCAACTCATGCAAACACCTTAATCATATTATTGTCTTACTCAGATTAAGGCAAATAATTCGATTACTGATGTCCATGTAAACGTAGTCAATGTTGACACACATCTGTGTTCAAACCCCATGCAAAAGTGAATGCTATGTAACAGGTCCCCTTTAAAAGAATAGTTCACCCTAAAATTAAAATGGACTCACAATTACCCACCCTCAAGGGGTTCCAAACCGTCATACATTTGTTTCTTTAGTTCGACAATAAAAAAAAAAGATATTTTGAAGAAAGCTGAAAGCCTGTATCCACTGACCTGCATCCACTGACCATAGTCCATAAGTTACAGGTTTCCAGATTTCTTCAAAATATCTTCTTTTGTGTTCAACACAAGGCAGACAGTCAAACGGGTTTAGGACAAGTAAAAGATGAGTAAACAAAGTCTGAACTTTCAGTTTTGGGTGACCTATCCTTTTAGTACTCGAAATGTGTCGGAATGTGACCATTACCCTCTCTCACCTTTTATACTGACCCAGACGCTGCTCCATCTCAGTAATGTGCTTGAGTTTGTGCAGGAACCACTTGTCTATGGCAGTCAGGTCATGGATCTGATCAACGGTCACGCCACTGTGCAGGGCCTTAAGAAACAAAACAATCCCCACAATGCCTAAAATCAGCGAACGTTACAATAAATGGCACGAACATAAACAGGCTTTTCTAATAAATGACCGTGATCTACAAGAAATTGTTAGGTCATTGTTAAATGAGAAATAATGGCTCCTGATTGTTGGCTGTTAGCCTGCGGTGTCCCTTGAATACAGAACAGAGCCCAGCGAGCTGTAACTCGTTGTTGCTGTAGCGCCGTGGAGGGGGTCGAGGCCCCTGGCCAATCAGGACACTGCACTTAATAGCCTGTCTGCTTAATAGGAGGCATAACCTGCTCTGAATACAATTATGTGCCTGGAGACTAACATCCAACTCCAGTCGTACAACAGCGAGACCAACCTTGAGAGTTATTGATGTCTTGTGTCTTTAAAGGGTTTAGCCTATTATTCCTTAATAAATCTGCCAGCATCGGTGCGTTCATTTGACACGCGCATGACGCATTTTTTGACAAGGAGCAGGTTTTCTTCACTTGAGGCAGACCATTTCCAATCATTGTCAAGGAGGCATGGCAGGGTTTTGTGTTATCCTGAAGGGGTTTGTTTTGAGATAATAACCGACTTACTGTACATTACCATAGTACTACACTCACAGTTAAATAATAATTATAAAATAAATAATTAATTGATCTAAGCTGAAACAGGAGAAGCAGCAGAGGAATTAAAAACTAGAAAATTGTTTGGCAGCCACAATGGGTCAATTATTCACTTTATTGTATAATTAATAAAACATAATGCAGCGACTGGCCAATCAAAATAAAGGCCAGTCAGAATAAATCTTTACCGCTATGGTTTACTTAATCGTATGCTACCACAGCATATTAATCTTATTTAGAAAATGTACAGTTTCTATTTCCTAGGGCAGGTTTTCTTGGCCTTCAAGAATCAATTCTGATCAGAATATTACACTAAATGTTTTAGGCCTTACACAATTCATAATGCATTATCGTGTTTTTTGCATTCCAGGACCATTTGGACCTGAACAATTTTGGTTTTATTAAACTGTTATATCTGCAGTGCGTTCCACAAGTTTGAAATATACTTGCGGTGGTAGCCGGATTGAAGCACACCTTTTACTCACAGCACATAAATGTTAACTACATGTGACAAACAAAAAAATAATGTAATTTTTAACAATGTTTTTTATTTATTATAACCCTGTTATACACTGTTTTGTTTTCAATTGGTTAAAGACTTAGGAAAAATTCACTAGGCCTATATTGCTTACTTTTATGCTATTCTGGAGGCATGTGCACCCACTGACAGGTAAAATCTGCTGCTGACATTTTGTACAGTATTGTCAAAGCATATAGATGTATAAAACGTGTAATATATAAACATCAAATTAATACAATACACCGCGAATGAGAAATAAATGACTTAAAGGAATAAATAAAGACAATATGTCTAAAAATTTGAATAATTACAAGAATAAAAAGTGTAGATTATTTAAATAAGGCAAATGAGTTGATTAGCCATTTAGCCAACTTTAGAAAGTAAAAGAATAAGCCGAATCCTAGACATTTTAGGAGATTTAGAAACCCAGTCTGGATACATTTTTAAGTGCCAAAAAGGCATGTATCTGTGGGTCTGCAGAGCATGTGACTGTCTATGGAAGTGTTGACAGTTCTCCTGCACAATGAACAAGCAGTAGTTTATGAAACGAGTAAACGAGATAAGATTTCCCACTGGTTAATCGATCGCGGATGTTTGGTTATTAGATGGATACAAAAAAAGTAGGATGATAATAATTCCAGGTACAAAAGCAGACTCCAAAGCATTCAATTTGCTAAAAGGACAATAAAATCTACACAAAAAAATGACAGAATGGTATTACAAAAAGTATTTGATTAGAAATATGTTTAAACCTTTTTTTTAAGTGTTTACAAAGGCTGGATGTGTAACAAAAATACAGTAAACACAGAAATATTGTAAAATATATATTACAGCCAGCTTAAATCAACAGAAGTCATTATTACAGTTTTCGTTGTCACAGAAAATATTACTTGACATAATAAACATTTGAGCTGCTTAGTATTTTTATATTAACTGTGGTACATTTTTCAAGATTCTTTGATGAATAGAAAAACATTTATTAACAGAAATCTTTTGTAACGCTGAACATTTCTTCACTGTCAATTTTGATTAATCAAATGTATCTTTGACACGTAAGTCTTAATCAGTGCTTAATTTGAGCCAGATCTTGCTGGATCCTGTTCCGGGAAATGCCAGATATTCGTGTTTTGCATTCTGGTATTATTTTAATTGATCCGGCATTAACTTGTGCATGGTGAATACCTGCATGTGTGTGTGAGAGAGAGAGAAAGAGAATGTGAATGAGTCCGAGTGAAAAACAGCTAGCAAAGCTGTGTGGATTGTATTTGTACGCACACAAAAGCTTTCTTACGTTTACAATCATTGGTTGAAGATTATTGTTTCGCATGCAGTGAGCAGCGAAAATAAATAATGGCATAGTGGCCTACCTAAGTAATATTTGTATTTTCAAAATGTCAAAGAGGAGTCAAGCCACGAGTAAATCTGATAATGAGCCTGATCAAAAGAAATCTCAAGAACATGAATCTGCATCTCTGGATCAGGATAGCGGAAGACAGAAGCAAAGCGATCTCAAGTCATCCAGAAAATATGATGGAAGAGGTAACTGTGGGCTCTTCTTGAAGATTAGTGAAGTCAGTGGTGAAAAACTGAATGTCAGTGGTGTTAGTAAACTGAATAGTGATGTTTCATACGATTTATGTTTGAAGCTACATGTTTGTTTGTTTTCTTTTATCCATGGTTAACCCATAACGTTATATTGCACAAAATAATTAAAGAGTTGATGGGGGGGGGGGGGGGTTTCGTTATAACCGTTTAGTGACGTCATGTTCCGGTGAAGCTGAAATTGTGTGGCGGATGTCGCTTACGGTAACTTTTATTTCCTGGTTTTGTTCTGGAAATTATTAATTTACAAACAAAGCACTGGTCTTAATTCCATTTAAATCAACATACTATTCAAACTGCACTCAAAATGTTACGAATGATGTAAAAACTGCAGTCTCATTGATTCATAAATCATGAGCCTGAATTAAACATGACATTTATATTGAGTTGAGCACATTCCGAATCTATCATCTTGTCTGTACTGCACATCTGGGTCACATACCTGGGCGAGAGAGAAAATGCGAGTGCTTGAAGGCATGGAAAGCTCTCGCTGCAGGTCCTGCTGCTCTGCCCAGGCTTTTTTCAGAGGCAGACGTGGTACAAAGCCGTCCACTGAGGGATGGCACATTCGCAAAGCCTTCTGGATGCTCTCCTCGAAGCTTCGGCCCACTGCCATGACCTGGAAATAAAAGACAAGAATTATGGGATGTAGACAAAAGCTCTGTCATTACTGTAAATCAACAGCACTGAATTAAAGGGGTCGTGCACTGACAAATCCAAATGCCCTTGATCTTTTGACATATGAGAGTTCACTGTGCTATAAAAAAACTCAATACTCAGAATTCCTCATTAGTCTAGAAACACCTTATATCGGAGACAATCTGCCTAAATGACAGTTTGTAGAATGTGCCACTTTATTATGTAAGAGTGTGTCTAAACTCTGCCTCCACAGAGAATCAATGTCTGCTTCTACATCACGGCCTGTTGACTGTAGGTCTGTACAGGGTAAATAACAAGAAATGATAAATAAGTGCACACGCAAGTCTACAAAGAAACTCAGAAATAATCTTACCATTGGAAAAGAGTAGATGAACTTATTTTAATGACGTTCCAGACCGCGTCAGTAAAAGTTTGGTCACGTGTTACTATTAAAGTAAATTAAATTTATTCAATTTATTTTTTGTTCACTTAATTTTAGAGTGGATTGATTTACAAACAAGGCACAATTTGACAGGATTTTCAGAACAAAAAAAAAAAAAGATGAATAAATTTTAGATCCGACGGTAATGTTGTGCCAAACACAAAACTATTTTATATAATAATGATTCACTATAGCTAACAGATTTTAAATTTACTGAGCATTTACCTTTAGTCATTTAGCAGATGCTTCTATCCAAAGCGACTTAAAATGAAGAAGCGATCAACTGTCGATTTATGCATTTTTAACCTAAACCATGGCAGAATTAAAATTATTAATGTTTAAATTTGCAAAACTGTTATCCAAACATACCAGTGGCTGTTTACTTCCTATAATCCACCATGCGTATTCAGTTTGTTCTTATGAGGGAAGCCAATTACTTTAAAATAGTCTATCACTTTTCAATTAGGTTTTGGATGCAATAAAAATCCTAATAAGGTTATAAATGAACCTCAGAGAACAGTACAAAATAATATATATATTTTTAAAAAGGCAGTTTGTGACCCCTTTAACCGTGACATAGACTTTCATGATATTGGCAAGGAAGAATCAAAATGATAACTTGGTACTGGATTGGTTTAATTAGAGCAATAAATCGTCAGTGTTTGCACCTCTCCAACACTCTTCATGGCGCTGCCGATCTCTCGAGACATCCCGTGGAAGCGGTCCAGATCCCAGCGAGGTATTTTGGTGACAATGTAATCCAAACTGGGCTCAAAGCAGGCAGTGGTCTTTTCCGAAACAGCGTTCTTTATCTCTGGCAGAGGGATGCCCAGTGCTAGTTTAGCAGCTACAAATGCTAACGGGTAGCTAATGAGAAAGAATCAGAAAGCAGCCATATTATAATAGATACCATTTTCTATAGAGATCAAACTGAAGAGCAACTTGTTAAAAGGCCATAAGACTCCAAAATGACATCTCAAATGTTTCTATAAGGGGAAAGAATATTGGAAAGAGAATTCTGGCTTAAGACTATATATCTCTTCTATATCTTCTATGTTCTATATGTGTTATTTAAAATTAAATATTTCATTTTAATGTTGTTATTGATGGTTAAAAGGAAAGTATTATAACATTATAATTCAACTGTACAATAAGAATCATATACAGAAGTGAATTAAATTGTTAATTGCAATTACGCTTATGACAATTAATTGGAAGCACAGAATCCATGATTGTGACAAATTGTGAATATTATCATTATCATTTTCTGTGGCCATTGCTGAGTGGCCGTCTGATCATTCATATATAAAATATTGAACCATAATCAAACATAATTTAGTTTTTATCTATTTGCATCTCTCTTAAGAAGGATCTAAGGAGAATCATCTGATAGTTTAATTAATTTACTTTAATAAAATTACTTAAATGTTCTTCTTGCCAAAAGATCATTAAACTTGACCACAACACAATTTAAACAGTAATTCTCTCCAAAAAAATCCCTCCATAATGATTTTCTGAAAGAAATAATAATTGCCCCACAAGGTATTCAAACTATTTTTGCCTCTTCACACTAATCTTTTTATAAGACAACAAAATCTGTTCTGTTGATTCCACACATTTTGTTCGTCTTCATACGGAGTGTGTGGCATCGAAGCTTACAAAGGATATGGACTGATTTCACACTGAACAGACAGGGTGGTGGGTGGGTGTTTTTAGACTCTGGCTCACAACATACACAACTTTGGCTGCAATCACTTCTCAATATTTTGGTGACAAAATCGCAGACCTAAAGATGGTGTGAAACTGACACCTTCGGCTGATCACCAGGAAACGTCTGTTTCACAGGTAAATCTCAAAACAAGCCAAAGAAATGTACACTCTGGGGCATGTGATCAGCTAAGGACAAAAAAAGCAAGATTATCAGGTTGTCTGGTTTTATGATGACGACGATTCTCTCTCCCTTTGATTTTGACTACCCCCCCACCTCAAAAAAGGTCAAATTATTGTATATTATTAGTATACACATATTAGTATAGTATATAATTGAGGCAAGTATATATGGAAATCTTATGGAAATATCCCAATCCCTGACTCTTAAATCTGTAGCATATAATCTTAAATTAACACATATATAATGCAGTGAGGTCATTTGAACTCAAATGTAAAAATGTATTTAGCTTATAAATATTTCTAGTATGTCTATCAGCTGATCCATCAGCAGATCGTTCTTACAGTACACAGTTGAAGTCAGAATTATTAGCTCTCCTGTTAAATTTTATTTCACATTTCTAAGCATAATAGTTTTAATAACAAATTTCTAATAACTGATTTATTTTATTTTTGCCACGATGACTACATAATACTTTACTAGATATTTTTCTAGATACTAGTATTCAGCTTAAAGTGCAATTTAAAGGCTTAACTAGGTTAATTAGGTTAACTAGGCAAGTTAGAGTAATTAGGCAAGTCATTGTATAACTATGGTTTGTTCTTTAGACAATTGAAAAAAATTATATTGTTTAAGGGGGCTAATAATTTTGACCTTAAAATAGCTTAAAAAATGTTTTAAAAAAAATAAAATAAACATTATTCCAGCCAATTAATATTTCGCAGGAGGGCTAATAATTTTGGCCTCAACTGTATATCTGCTCACCAGTGTTGAGTAAGTTACTTTTAAAAAGTAATAGATTACAAATTACTGACTACTACTGGAAATTTGTAATTTGATTACTAATTTTTTAATGTTCTTAAAGTGTTTGTCTTTTTCTTTTTCTTTTTTTTTTTTGCACAAAATAAGACACAACTGGATACTTGTAACCGTTGACATCCATAATATGAAAAAGCACTGCAGTGTTTGGGTGTTCTGTGTCTGTCTGAAGTAATTAGTCTACCGAAATGTGTATATTCCATACAAAGTATGAAGCTGATCGGTCAGTTCTTGTCAAGTGACTCTCGGTTTTCATCTGGGTGCGCCTGGAAAATGTGAGTCCTAGTATGCGTGCGCAAGGCGCGTGCCTCCATGTGTTAACAGCCACACTTCTCTACACATTCAGAAGATACATTCACTCCCGATCCTGCACAAAAATCCAATTTAAAAATTCAAAAATCTCAGCCTGTTTAGGCTGAGTTGGATCGCTGTGTTTTTGGGCGTCGGTGTCCTCCTTGGCGACGAGTATTGTCATAGAATGCTTACTGTTCAAGTGCTTGAACTGATCGAGTTAAAAGCAGTCGAGAGATCTTTAGAGACTGGACGTAGACTGCATTTCACAGCATATTTTTGTTTTTACGCTCAATGAAATCAAAGTAATGTCTGTACTTCCACTTGAAGAAGCAATCACTCTCTTCAGCAGCTATTTCAGCTCACGTTCTCCAGCAATGTAAAAGCACATGCTTATTAACTGACGTTGCAGCGGAAAACATGATTTAAAAGAATTTTTAAATATTTTTTCTTCTAAAAACTATAATTGTAACGCAAGTAACGCAATTACACTGACTAGTAACTGTAATCAAATTACACAAATTTAAAATGTAATTCGTTACATTACTGCTTTCCCCAAAAATGTAATTAGAATACAGTAACACATTACTGTGAAACGCGTTACACCCAACTCTAATGTCCTCTAATAGACGTGGCTTTTTTAAACACTCCTGTATCCATGTAAGTGCTCTGTGAAGCTATGGTCATAGTAGCCAATCACAGACATTTCTGTTGAGCGTTGTTTACATTTCAATACAGATCAGTACCAAAATCAATACTTTTTGACAACTCTAACATCTTGCAAGTCAGAACATGAAGCACCATAAAAGTTTAATTCAAATGTTTCCCTAAAACCTGTGTTGTTGTTTTTTACTATTTAGACATTTTAAAATCCAGTAAAAAACCTAACTACTGTGAAGTTGCAGAACTCACCCTGTGGCTTTGGACGCCAGCGCTGAACTTCTGGAAAGGCGAGCATTGACCTCAATGATACAGTACTCCAGGGAGGATGGGTGCAGAGCGTACTGGATATTACACTCTCCCACAATACCCAGATGACGCACCACCTTAATAGCGGTCTCTCTCAGCATGTGGTACTCCTCATTGGACAGAGTCTGACTCGGTGCAACCACAATGGAGTCACCTTTGGGATGAATAGAAAGGGCTGTTAGCTGAAGCTCTTAAGGATTTACAATGCATGTCCTCATGTCATGTTACTGGTGTTTAAATTTGCACAGTATAAATATGGATTTGTGTATACAAGGTCAAACACTGTCGCCTCACAGCAAAAAGGTCTCTGGTTCGACCCTCGGCTGGGTCAGTTGGCATTTCTTTGTGTAGTTTGCATGTTCTCCCCGTATTGGCGTGGGTATCTTCTGGGTGCTCCGGTTTCCCCCACAAGTCCAAAGACGTGCTAGAGGTGAATTGGGTAAGCTAAATTGTCCATAGTGTATGTGTGTGAATGAGAGTGTATGGGTGTTTTCCAGTGATGGGTTGCAGTTGGAAGGGCATACGCTGTGTAAAACATATGCTGGATAAGTTGGCGGTTCATTCCACTGTGGTGACCCATGATTAATAAAGGGACTAAGCCAAAAAAAAAAATGAATGAATGAATAATTAAAAGTACTTCTATTTCAATAATATAAATTAGTAATTTAATATTCATCTTGAATATAATGGGAGTTATTTAAATGGGTAATTCCAATTGACAATTGAAATTAATAGATGTTTGCCTATCCAAGTTTAGGAACAACAAATAATAACTTGACTTCTAATTTATCATTTGGTATCAGAAGTGACTTATATGATTATGCCTTGATTTTAAATTATTTAATTAGGACAGTAATTTTTTTGCTTAGACAAAAGTCTTTTCACTTAACAGAAATAATTTTTTGGCTTAGACAAAAGTCTTTTCACTTAACAGAAATAATGTACAGTATAGAATATAAAGTCATGGTGCAGCGGAAAAAGAATTAATATTGTGTATGACTCCCATGAGCTTGGACAACTGCATCCATACATCTCTGCAATGACTCAAATAACTTATTAATAAAGTTATCTGGAATGACAACGAAAGCGTTCTTGCAGGACTCCCAGTGTTAATCAAGATTCTTTGGATTCATTTTCAATGCCTCCACCTTCATCTTACCCCAGACATGCTCAATAATGTTCATGTCTGGCCAATCCTGGAGCACCTTGACCTTCTTTGCTCTCAGGAACTTTGATGTAGAGGCTGAAGTATGAGAAGGAGCGCTATCCTGCTGAAGAATTTGCCCTCTCCTGTGGTTTGTAATGTAATGGGCAGCACAAATGCCTTGATACGTCAAGCTGTTGATGTTGCCATCCACTCTGCAGATCTCTTGCATGCCCCCATACTGAATGTAACCCCAAACCGTGATTTTTCCTTCACCAAACTTTGACTGATTTCTGTAAGAATCTTGGGTCCATGCTGGTTCCAATAGGTCTTCTGTAGCATGTGTGATGATTGGATGCAGTTCAACAGATGATTCATCAGAAAAATCTACCTTCTGCCACTTTTCCAAATGATCAACTAGAAGTCAAGTTATTATTTGTTGCTCTTACAACTGGAATCAACGACAAGACTTTTGTCAGGTAGTGTATGTTCTCCATATTAAATGGTACCTGTGTGGATGCCCAGTGGGTCAAAGTTCTCCATATTGCAGACTGTTACACAGTTATCAGCAATATCTCTCACCACCTCATATTCCACTTCCTTCCAGCCCAGCAGAGACTTTTCCACCAGGATCTGGCTGCTCATGGCCAAGGCCTGCAAACAGAATGAACTTAGCCTACTTTTATCATGCCACACCATCTCAAAAGCGGCTATATCAATAGGAATTAAATTTTCCTTGATCTTCTTGAGATAAAAGTGTGTACTATTAACCCAAACTATAGCATTCAGATCTCAGTTTCATACCCAGTGAAAAAAAGGACATTTATTGAGACTCTAAGTAGCAAAAATGTGAGTTTATTAATAGGAACTATATTGAACCTGACAAAAAAATGGCCATTAAAAAAGCATTTCATATATTTAAAAGAAAACAGTCAAGTAGCATAACCATTCAGATGAAAAGTAATGGAATATTTTTATGGAATAACTCTGAATCAATATTATTTAATCATTTATTAAAAATATAATATGCTGAACAAACTAATGAATCTTCTGAAGAAAGATTATGATCTGTCATGATCAAGGATGTCAAGATCATGGATGTATGAGCAATCCAGCAACATAATTTCATTTTTACATTGAGACTGGTAGCTCTATGAGTCAAATCTGTTTGGCTTTAGCAATCATTGTTGCATTATATACCAATGGTGACATTTAAAAATGGGAATGTGTCCCATTTTGAATGCATGTAACTCAAGGATCAAATATCCCTTTAGATTTTTAACAACCTATTTACCATCCTTACTATTAATTTCATGCATGCTTAATTTTCTGAGATTTTTAGATTTTAATGTAGCATGAGTGTAAGTATTACACAACGGTCAAAAACCAAATGTGATTTCATCTACAGCAGATATTCAATATCTAAATATCCTTTTGAGTTTCCCAGTGATGGGTTGCAGCTGGAATGGCATCAGCTGCAAAAAACATATGCTGGATAAGTTGGCGGTTCATTCCGCTTTGGCGACCCCAGATTAATAAAGGGACTAAGCCGAAAAGAAAATGAATGAATGAATGAATGAATATCCTTTTGAATTATAATTCTTACTAAACCTTTGTAATCATAAATAAACATTTGTCATTTTAAATTGTAAATGCCTATAGGAGGTTCTATCCAAGAGATATGGAAACAAAATGACATTCAAAGACTCCAAATTGTTAAATCAAGCCCATTTTCAACCCCAAAATGAGTCACTTTACATACAGCCGATAAGCACTATATTTCACGAGAAATGCCTGTACTTGTCTGAACTAGAAATGAAGCTTCATTTCACTATGAAACAAAATGTCTTCAGTGTCACATGATCATTCTAATCCCATCATGTTGTGTGATGTTTTACAGTGCTTACCTTGTGAGCGGTGTCCTCTAGCTTCTCTCTATTAGCACACAGACCTGAGCCAAGGCCACCCAGGGCATAAGCTGATCTCAGCATGACAGGATAGCCAATCTCATCTGCTGCCTTCAACGCATCTGCCACCTTCCAGACAAAAGTACATCATAAACCAACAAATATCTATTCAAATATTGTCCAAAGATAAAATACACATTGAAAGGTTTCTCTGAAATTTTAAATGGGGTAACATCTCTCAAGTTTCGTAAAGCATCTCTCTCACCGTTTTAACAGCGAAACTGGGTGCAATCTTTTCATTGATTTCCATTAGTTTATCTGAAAAGAGCTGCCGGTCCTCAGTGGCCATGATGGACTCCACAGGCGTGCCCAAAACCTTCACTCCATACTTCTCCAGGATGCCACTCTGAAAGAGCTCCACCCCTGACCCCACACACACAGCCAGATAAAACAACGTTGTCCCATAGAGAAATCTGACATATGGTCATATATGAACATATATAGCTAATATATTTCAATATATACAGTATGTATATACTTGTCATTTTTTCCCAACCATTAGAATTACAATACAGTCATTTTTGCAACATTTTAAAATATTTGTTGCATTTATTACATATATTTTGTTTACAAAATTAAAACATGAACCTTTATGTTATGTACAGTTGAAGTCAGAATTATTAGCCCTTTTGAATTATTAGCCCCCCTGTATATTTTTTTCCGCAATTTATGTTTAACGGGGAGAAGATTCTATCATAATAGTTTTAATAACTAATTTCTAATAACTAATTTCTTTTATCTTTGCCATGATGAACATAATATTTTACTAGATATTTTTCAAGATACTTGTATTCAGCTTAAAGTGCAATTTGAAGTCTTAACTCTGTTAATTAGGCAAGTTAGGGTAATTAGGCAAATCATTGTATTATGATGGTTTGTTCTGTAGACAATCGAACAAAAAATATTGCTTAAGGGGGCTAATAATATTGACCATAAATTGGTTTAAAAAAAATTCAATAATTGCTTTTATTCTAGCCAAAATAAAACAAATAAGACTTTCTCCAGAAGAAACAATATTATAGGAAATACTGTGAGACTTTCCTTGCTCTGTTAAACATCATTTGGGAAGTATTTGAAAAAGAAAAAAAATTAAAAGGAGGATGATTAGCATTTTGACTTCAACTGTATGTAATTTGCATTTAATGCCATATATCAGATTTCTATATGGGGTTAAAGGGGTCATATGTTGCAATCTCATGTTATACTATGTGTCTTTGGAGTGTTACAAGCTGTTTGTGCATGTATAAGATCTGTAAAGTCTCAAAGACTAAACTTAGTCAAGTCTCATCCATGACTTGCTAAAACACATCATTCCAACACGGCCACCATAAATCCACATCCCTCAGTGGGAAGATTGTCAACACAGCTTTCAAATGTATACACAAAGAAAGAATGCATAGTTGTAGTAATGTTTCCATTGAGGATGGTGAGGAGATGCTGTGTGTTTCAATATAAAAGCAAAAGTACTTACTTTGCACAGTAAATCCTTACCAATTTGTTCTGCACAAATCAAGCTAATAAACTGAATCATTCAGCTTGGTTAGCTGAATTTTCTGGATCATATTCAGCTTTTAATTCATAAGCCACTAAGGTTGTAACATTTCTGTCACAAACTTTAAGTATTTGATCAATAACAATGGCTGGATAGCTGACCAATCAGAGCACATTGCACTTTTCAGAACAATGAGCTTTGTAAAAATTAATGTTTCAGAAAGTTAGGGCAGATACAAGCAATGATAACATCCTGTATGTGGAAGATGTGTTGTTGTTTTGCTTTTTTACTTTAAACTATGTAAAGTCATTGCATTACACTAAAGATGTTTTTTTTTTTTGCAACAAAATATGACCCTATTGAATTTTGGAAAGTTTGAATGTTCACCGCAGTTGAGAGCCGTCTGTCCTCCCATGGAGAGCAGAATACCGTCGGGTCGTTCTACGCTGATCACCTGTGTCACAAACTCTGGAGTGACAGGCAGAAAGTACACAGAGTCTGCCTGCTTGGTGCCAACCTCATTAGTCTGCACTGAGGCAATGTTAGGGTTAATCAGCACCGTTTGCAGGTTTTCCTCCTGCAGACAGAAACACAAATCAAGAAACACTGCTGTGAGAAAGAACACCTGTACT
This sequence comes from Danio choprae, assembly GCA_903798125.1. Lineage (NCBI taxonomy): Eukaryota > Metazoa > Chordata > Actinopteri > Cypriniformes > Danionidae > Danio > Danio choprae. The sequence goes on from CAIGQW010053321.1 coordinate 5,390,585, forward strand.
TTTGTTTCAAGTAGGTCAGTGGTTTTCAAACTGTGGTACAAGACATGACTCTGGAAAAGTACAACCCTAGAGATAGTGTATGTTTAAAATGCACCAAAAGGCTTTTTTGGCCTAATATTAGTTTAAATAAAAACTATTACAATATACGTGTAGCTTTTTTACTTTATTCATTAAAACAGATCACATTTGAAATAGTTTATAAACACATGTATTATGATACTGTATATTAGTTTATTGCTGCATCCTAAAATAATTTTCACTGAACATGGGTTTTGTTAATACAGCATTCAACTTGGCTCCTGATTAACATTTTGAAAGCACTACAAGTAAATTCTACAAGTTCTATGACACCTCAAACTAGATTCTACAGATGGTGGCACCAACATCTGATTAAGATTAAGAACATGAATCTAGCTGAAATAAATCTCCAGAAGAAAAAATATTATAGGAAATACTGTGAAAATGTTCTTGCTCTGATAAACATCTTTTGGGAAATATTTGAAAAATAATTCACAGGAAGGCCTATAATTTTAACATAATATATATAGAGAGAGAGAGAGAGAGAGAGAGAGAGAGAGAGAGAGAGAGAGAGAGAGAGAGAGAGAGAGAAAGAGAGAGAGCTATGTACTATGTATTAGAGCTATGTATTAATACAAAAGATGTACTAATACAAAAACATTATTGTTTATTGTTTGTAACAAATTATTGTTGCTCACAAAATAAAAGACCAGTCAAATAAATATGAATATGGAGAACTTGAGATCTAATAAAATTCTACTAAAAGGATAATAAACTCATTAATTCACATATGGCATTATGTCTATGATACTAACTCCTTAAGATTGTCCTGCAATTGTGTTTTGGATTTTGTTTTGCTATTGTCCCAACTAGCTTAACACAAAGTATTCAACCGTCAACCATCTTCCCCACAAAGCATTTCTGGTAGTCCATTGACAACAAACTAGACTGGGGCTGCATCAGAAATTGCATTAAATAACGTGGAGAAAAAAAAGGTATGCGACAAAACAAGTATGTATGAATTCACAGCAAGAGAGTTGAAAAAACTGCCCCAATGACCTACGACATCCAGCAAGATTCGGAAACGTGCATTTGATGGACACTTTACCATCCCATGGACCATGAGAGAGAATTTGTGAAAAATATCTCATATATGATGCTAAATGCTAAAAATGAGTTGCAGTACGAATGTACAAATATGGGACTTAGATGGACTGATATGATCAAAGGAACTATTTGCCAGAAACATTTGAAAAGGATTGGATGTCAAGAGATTCAATCAGCAAAGATTATCAACACATCTCACCCTCATAGCTTTGACAGCCTGAGATCCAGAGTAGTCAAACTCTCCAGCCTGACCAATGGACAGGCCTCCAGACCCCAAAACCAGTACTTTGGATACCTTTTTAAAGCAAGAACAACTGACAAGCGTGAGCACTCAAACACAAACATCCTGCATAGAAGAAAGGACTTCCAAATTCTGTAGTTTGTCTCCCCCACCTGGATTCTGGGAGGAACAGCAGGTTTCTTGGGCATCACGGATGCGATGCTCCCCTCCTTCCCCTTCCTTATCAGAGAGATGAAAGCATCAAACAGGAACTAAAAAAGATAATTGGAGAAAGTGCTCAAGTACACTGGCTGGTTTTTAATGAAATAATCAGTACCCCGCTGTGCAGGGCAGCCAAGTACGAGTCCCTACGGAGGTTTCAACACAACAAGATCAAGAGAGGACATTCAGCCATGAAAAACAGAAAGATCAGACTCTTCAGGATCCTCTGACAGTGCCGCGGTACCTCTGTGTCTGTGGGTCCTCCCTTGGCCTCAGGGTGGAACTGTGCTGTGAACACAGGCTTGGTGTTATGCATAATGCCCTGGAAGAGAAATAGAGAAAACAGTGTTAGGCGTTAACCCAGATTCATATAAAAAAAAAAGAAAAAAAAAAAGGTTTTTACGAATAGAAATCTTTTTATGTATACATATATACAGCCTAATTAGACAGATGCCATAGTAGCCAAACACAATGTTGAGTTGTGTTACTTAAAAAGAGATAAAGCTAAAACATTAAGACATTGCTTTAAAACCTTCAGGCCACTTTTACATTTGTTTTCAGCAGTCAGTCATAGTTAAAGGGGCTATTTGTAAGAATGCTCATGCATTAATCCTTTGTTTAATAGAATGTGTGAGCAGCTTGTAACAAAACCTTTTTTTGAAAATCATATATTGTAGATGACAGCCTGTAGACTGATTTTTATGTAAAAGACTTTTAGAGAAAATTAAGATTAGATAATTTCTCTTTCATTTTATTACAGACGAAACAAATGCTTATACAATGTTCAAGACAATATTTAAAGACCCATTCTGTACTCTAATGTTGGTGTGTCAAACAAATAAAAGTGATTATTTCAAACTGTGGCCAAATCTATATACAGTAGTCTACAGTCTCTATCTATCTTTTATAACAGTGTTATTTTAATGACCTCATCTATCAACATAATGCAAAGGAATTGCAAAGTTTTTGCAAACATAACCCTATCACTAAGATTAGAGAGCCTCTTTACTGCTGTTTTCTTATCGCTGTTGTATAAACTGTGTTTATTTTGTTACTGAGAGGAATGCACATTTAAAGATTGAAAACATAATTCCCAGCAGGATGGGTGGCGTCTGGAGGTTTGTTATCATCTTATCACAGCAATAATTTTACTTCTAATCAAAAAATGAAAGAACTTTGCACTGAATATTTAGAGGAATTAAATCACATTCAATCTCTTTTAGGTAGATTACATGTGCACAATTATAATCACAAGCAATCAGTTGCTAACTGCAGTTCACTTAATGACCACCAGTGTCACTTATACCATTCATTCATTTTCCTTCTGGCTTAGTCCCTTTATTTATCTGGGGTCGCCACAGGGGAATCAACCGCCAACTTATCCAGCATATGTTTTACACAGCGGATGCCCTTCCAGCTGCAACCCAGTACTGGGAAACACTCACACTCATTCACACACACTCATAAATTATGGACAATTTAGTTTATTCAATTCACCTGTACCGCATGTCTTTGGACTGTGGGGGGAAACCAGAGCAACCAGAGAAAACCCACGCGAACACGAGGAGAACATGCAAACTCCACACAGAAATGCCAACTGACCCAGCTGGGACTCGAACCAGCGACCTTCTTGCTGTGAGGCAACAGTGCTAACCACTGAGCCACTGTGTCACCCTCACTTATACCAAGCATTTCTAAATTTTAAGTGATACAACAATTAGAACTTCTTTCATTAAGTTTTTTTTGCCATTTTTGGAGCTTTACAAATCTACATTTCTTATTTATTATTTACATTTTTACAAGTGTTAGATTGGAAAAACCAAGACATAAATGTGAGTGACAGAATTGTCTATTTTTTTTTTTTTTTTTTTTTAAGTGAAGCATCCCTCTTAGGCTAAAAGGAGAGGCACAGACCTCATTGGTTCCATCATTTGCATTAATGAAGAGAGGACTCCAGCCTGGAGGAAGAGACTCGCTGTCTATGCCATACCCATGATTCTGAGCTGTGATGAAAGCCTGGCCTGTCATCACATTGACAACAGGCTGGTTTTGGCCCCTGAACCAAATGAGAACAAAGTCTTTTTAATTAGTGCCAAAAGAAATATGCTCTCTCTTCTTTAGCAATAGTAATTCTGCACTGCATTCGATTCCCACACCCACATTAAATCAAATATGACACATAATAATAACATTATGGTTTATATACAATATGCTATATTGAACACAATAAAATATATTGAATAAATATATTGAATAATAAGTTGTACCTGTTTCCCATAGGTAGTTTATAAGACTGTGCACCAGCCGCAAGGGCTGTAATTTGATTTCCCATACAAATACCAAAAACTGGCTGTGGGTGGTCGCTTTCCAGTACCTGAAAGACAATATGATGACAGGGTATGAATTATATGCATAATATGACACTTTGTTGATCTTAAAATATCCATATTAGCTTGTGGCTGAATTTCCTTTCACTTGTTTTTCAGTGTAAAAAAAGCTATTTAATTACTGTAATCCACTTTACGTCAATGATGTGACATATTTCCAAGGAAACCAGTGTAAGAGCCATAATTTGATTTAATGTAATTTATTAATAGTGCTCAAATACATGTACAGTTTACATATTTTGATATGTTTATTTGTGTACATTCGCAGATTTCACTCCTACTCCTTTGTTTATATTTTGCTCCTCTTTTGTTGGACTGTTTTAAGTTATATTAGGACATACGAAAGTGAAAGAAAGAAAGACGGAGCAACACCGTTTTTTGACCGGAGTTTATTGTTATACTACATGAGAATTTAGTAAACATCCCGAGTCAATTTATTGCTCGACTGATTTCCTGAAAATTCAGATTTTACAACCAGCATGTTAAAAATAAAACTGTGTCACAAAATGCAAGTGTCAACCAAATATTTAAATGTTTTTTTATTTAAATTAGATTTATTTATTTATTTTGGAATAATGCATACAGATAAATTGTTCAGTTGTTCACAATGATACTATCTATCTATCATACCTTGCGAACATTTTGAATCAGGGTCTTTGCCAGTGAAGGATCTCCTGGTCCATTGGAAATGAAGAGACCATCATACTCCAAACTCATCAGGTCTTGGTCCCACGGCACTAAATGGACCTCTGCTCCACGCTAGGATGAAAAAATATATACATTTTGAAATACGACAAGCTGTAATGTCTATTGCTTCAGAAATCTTGCAAGGAGAAGGTCACAGCCACATTGCCTTACCTTGACAAGTAGTCTTATAATGTTGTGTTTGATTCCACAGTCAACAGCAACCACTTTGATGGGGTTACCTTTCCCAAACACTTGGATATCCTTAAGCAAGGTGAAAGACGGTGAACACTCACTAAAACTGCAATGCACAGCAATGAACAATGCTGAGAATAAAGTATGCTGGTTACCTTGGTTGAGACCTCAGCTACAAGATTTCTCTGGTTTGGGTCTGTGATCTCCACTGGCTGTCCATCAAATTCAATCTTCCCCAAAACGGTACCCTTATTTGGGACACAATCAATACATTTATGATACATTTAAAACATAATTTTGGACAAATTGTACATAGTTAAAAATAGTGTCAGAGCAAACCTTGTCTCTGATGATTTTTGTCAGCATCCTGGTATCTATGCCAAAAAGTGCTGGCACCTGCAGGCACAAGAAAAAAAAATTGCGTTTAATACTTACTGTAAAAGGAAACAAAATTAGGAATATTTAATAAGAGAAACACACCTTCTCCTCTTGAAGCCACTGGGCTAGAGATTTCACAGAGTTCCAGTGGCTGTACTCAGCACTATAATCCTGAACCAGCAATCCTGACACCTTCCAATAACAAATATATTGAAACAAATTATTACTAAAGATAAGGGATAAATATACACCATCAACTGTTTTTAATATTTTCAATGTTTTAATGTTCTACATTATTTTATGCCCAGCAAAGCTGCATTTATAACACAAAATACAGTATCAAATTTGTAAAATATTTTGTGAAATATTATAACTTAAGAAATTAAATCAAGAAATTATGAGATTAGAAAATTATAATATATAATTCATAATAATGATGTGGTGCTTAAGAAATTATCATACAGTATATGTAAGAAACTGTGATGCACTTTACAAAGTCTTTTAGTAGTAGTTTTAGAACTAATTAGATGTCTTTACCATCACATAACTAAAAATATTTTTAAACATTAATATAGAAACTGGTTGTTTTAAATTTATAAAAATCCCAATATCACATTATTCTTATTATACATTATACTGTTTTTAATCAAATACATTCAGCTTTGGTGAGCATAAAATTTTGTTTTTTGGAAGTTTGGCTGACAATCTTGGCCACATATTGCATTTAAGGCATGTATTTTATCAGATTGTGTATTCCCAGGAATCAACCCCATGATCTTGGAATTGCTTGTATTTTATGAACTACATAACTCACCTGAATACGATCAGACTCCACATTTTTCTTCAGTCCCAGCTCATCCAGCTCCTGTGTATTGGGGACACCATAGTTTCCCACAATAGGGTAGGTAAGGGTCAGGATCTGCCCCCTGTAGCTGGGGTCCGTAAGAGCTTCAGGATATCTGGAGATAACAGACAATACTTAAAGCTAATATGAAATTAACCAAAAAAACTACAAAGAGGGTAACTATAAATATTGATTTAAAAGACTAAAGCCTTAGGACTCTTTAAGAAATTTTGAGTAGAGATTTCAAGTTTGAAAACTGTAGTTGCAAGAGTGTTGCAAGAATGGCTGGTAGACTGAAGCTAGTCTGAAGCACTAGCTTAAAAGCTTAGCAGGAGTTACAGCTGATACATTTGGTCTTGGGTTAGAAAATGGTTGTGCTAGAGATTGTGCTAGAGAGTTATGTGCTACAGAGTTGTGCTAGAGATTTGTCATCTGGAAAGTTGTTACTTCTGCACTTTCACTGCTGACAAAACAATATATTAATGCATGACCATATTCAGAGGATCCCTTCTTACCCAACTAGTCCTGTGTTGAAGACCAGCTCTCCAGCTGCAGACTGATCATGGCCGAAAGAGTAGCCCTTCATCTTCGTGCCATCTTCAAGCACCAGGTGTGCAGTCTGAGCCTGGAAAAGTAGAATAAATTTAAAAGCAACAAATGTATTCGCGGCAAGATTTTCTTGAGGTGCAACGTGACACTTAATAACCCATGATGTTTATGTAAATATAAGTATGCTATTATTATACTACATTTAAACTAAAAATAAGAAAGTACACTTACAGTCCACGTATAGCTTTTAATGTAGTTCTCGGAAATATGCTTACAATTACACACAGTTATAGTATTTTACTTATACTGACATAAGAATATTTGACAGCCTTCAGTAAGTACAGTCTAAGTATACTTGACTTCTATAGTAGCTGTGTGTACTTCTTGAGTAGCCTACTTTTTATAGTTTTTTTTTTTTTTTAAGTCAAGTTTATGTAGTAACAAGTCAGTTTTGGGGGAATAACTTAAGTAAATTTAAAAAAGGTTCATTGAAAGATTAAAAGATTCATTTGCCATTGGCTTCTTAGTTATTTTTCTTTTTATAATCACATTTTCAATTAACAATTTATGAGTATAACCTGGTCTGTAGTAAACATAACTAAGCAGTATCTGACTGTTTTGTTCTACAACATTACACTCCACACTCTTATGTCCCAAACATTCTTATACTACTACTTATTAGGAATATGCTGTATGTGTTTTTAAACTCACATTTCAATATGAGTGTCTAATTTACATTGTGCAACAAAATGTTAAAGTATGGACATGTTATGTTTACCTCATTTTTTTAAATTATACATAAACAGTAAACGATAAGGATGTTAAGTTCACATAAAGCATTTTCTACTAGGTATAAAAATCTGTACATTATTTTAAAGTGCACTTTTAGAAACTGAAATAATAGCTAGAAGTATTGATGTAATGAGCTATAAGTAAACAAATTTTAAATATTAATGAACCAGTTTACCACAGATACAGTACCTGAACTACACTTATATACAACAAAAAAGGGCGAGTTCAGTCCAGATTATTACTGAAATAGTGGTGGTATTTTAAAGTTATTATGTCCCATAATACACACAAAGTATTAAGTAGACTTGAAGTAACACTCAGTATTTTTACATCCTCCAGGATTTTTGATTGTCATTTGACATCAAATATATGATTCACCTGAACTTTCTTAACTTAAATATGCTAGTTAAACTGTTGAATCAAATAACACAAAGACACACACCTTCAAGCTGAGCAGCCGCGTAGATGATCTCCAGCTTCTGCATCCCAGCTTCAGTGACTTGGCAACTCCACATATTGTTAATATTTTTGACATATTCTTTCCAGAACTGTTAAATTCGTCTTTAAAATGTGTGTGAATATCGGACTACGTGTGGATACAAATTTAGAGAGTGTACAAATGTTTCCATGCACCGCTGTTTACCTGCTGACGCTGTGCGTAAAGTTTGACTGAGTATCTGTTGACAGAACGAGCTCCTGACACGCTCAGCGCTTACTCAACGAGCTGTGCTCTGATTGGTCGGTTTGACGTCGATGGCTAAAGATGTTCCACAATGGTATTATTATCAGCGTTTCAAATCTACAAATCATGTTTGTGCCTCTTTGTAAAACAGCGAATTAAAAATATGAATCTTCTAATGATGCTAAAACAACTAATGTAGACTAAGCTAATGTTTTATTATAGTCTTTTAAATTTAACTAAAATAGCACTGATGAAAATGATTAAAAGAATTCATTGCGCTAACTACATGGAAGCGTCCACATTATCTAGATTTAAATTACAACATTAGACAAAGCCGCAAGTTTAAAATAATATATTAAACTTCTAAAAAGTAAATGTTATATTCAAAGTTGTATATACACTAATAACATCTAATGTGTTAATCTATTTACTAGTGGGATTTGAGTAGACTTCAACCATAGTGTGTCACTGTGGGAGGGGGGAAATTGGATCCAGGAAAAAAACAATGTAATATACTTTGAACAGACAAAAAAAGGATGGGGAGAAATATACAATATGGCAGCTTAACATCATAGTTCTAAACACCAATAAATGTAGCTCAGACCTCAAATCTTTAGTGACCTATGTTAATGACATAGCCATGCAAGCCACAGCACTAAAATAGAAACATAAATTATTGCTTTGAATTTTTAAAGTAAAAACTCTAACATTCTAAGGAAGAAGCATTGATGAAACTACAGTGTTCCCAGACCATGCATTCGCATTTGCAACTCAGATCCACAGTTCGCTACAGTGAGCAAATCCCTGCTCTTTTCCTCTTCTTCAGACAATAGCGAGAGCCCCTATCAGGGGATTAAAGTTAGTGCAGGACTTTGCTGAGCATGCTGGGAAAGCTCATAGCCAAGGCTGCCACTCTGGTGGATTCAGCAGTCTGTCAGAAACAGAACATAATGTTTAGCACCATTCAGCAAAAAACAATATGGATCAACTCTGTGTGACTTAAATGACCTCTGAGCTAACATGCCATGTGAAATGCAAAGGTGATTGGTCAAAACTATGGCAGGTCATATGCAGTGACAACTTGAATACAAACTAGGTCAAGGTCTGTTTGACAGAATTTTCATATGCATGCGTGAACTGGTCCCACTAACAATTTATTTGATTGGTCACACACATTTTAAAATCAAGGTTATTTGTTCAGTCAGTTAAGACCCTATCATGGAACCTTCATATTGCATAAAAGATCCTTTCCGATGTAAAATCTGTACACATTACACACAAATTTTGTAAGAACTTTTATCTAAAAGTTTCTTTGAGCAACCCAAAATTTAACTTTCATGGTATCACACCAAAAACCCACTTTTATCTATATATATAGTTGAAGTCAGAAATATTAGCCCTCCTGAATTATCCTTCCCCCAATTTTTGTTTAACGGAGAGAAGATTTTTTTTAACACATTTCTAAACATAATAGTTTGAATAACTCATAACTTTGTCATGATGACAGTAAATAATATTTTACTAGATATTTTCAAGATACTTGTATTCAGCTTAAAGTGCAATTTAAAGGCTTAACTAGGTTAATTAGACAAGTTAGGGTAATTAGGCAAGCCATTGTTTAACAGTGGTTTGTTCTGTAGCCATTCCAAAAAATATATATTGCATAAAGGGACTAATAATATTGAACTTAAAATGGTTTTAAATAAATTACAAATTTAAAAAGCAATTAAATAAATTACTGCTTTTATTCTAGCTGAAATAAAACAAATAAGACTTTCTCCAGAAGAATATATATATATTTTTTTTTTGTTACATTAAATTATTTATTTGGCAGACGGTTTAATCCAAAGAGACCAGCCAATAAGAAGAGTGGTATAATACAAATTATTATAAAAATGGTAGATAGCAAGTATGTATATATTGCATAAATTAAAACAATGAATAGAAAGTGCTAGCAACAGCAGAACAATGAATGATAAAAAAAAAAAGATGTATATTTGATCATGAAAATGTCCAATAACTGCTAAATTGAGAAGTCATTGCATCAGGAGGGAATTTATATATTCTGACTTTTTAGGTACAGTCACAAAATGTTTGGCATTATGCTTGCATTCAAAAGCTAAATAATGCATTTGGATGATACATCCTTAGGCAGAGCATCAGTAAATGGCTGGGAACCTTAATCTAGTTTCACTTTCCTCCAGGTGTTCCTCCTTCATCTGATCTGATGCTTTTTAGATGTCTGATTAGCATACACATATAACGTACTTCAGATTAAGTGTTGTTAGTACTATGTTCATGTCATATAAACACTGGTGGATTTTTTTTTTCTTGAAAACAATTACTTTTAAAAGTGATATGTGTCAGTTTTCACTGATTTTAAATTTACCCGACAGACAACAGTGATGTAGTTGCAGCCTCTACCAGCAGGGGAATAATGAAGTGACAAGCCAAACCATGATCCATTGTTTGACACACTGCCCTCTAGTCGTCATGCTATGCAAAACAGACTTCTGTTGAGATTTGGATTCAGCATAAATAAAAGTGCATTCGGTGATTAAACTGAAATTAGAAGTTGAGTTATAATCAGATGGAAAATCCCTCAAGATTAAAAACGGCGTATCTAGCGAGTTCCACTAAAGTGAAAAAAGAATGTGTCCATTAACACAAAAGGCTTTAATAATTTGGTTTTGTGACGCCAGCATTAGTAATCGGCGTCTTTAAAATATTATGGGATCAAATCATGACGAAGTAATTCTCCTGTAAAATGATCTCCATGAGAAACTCATCCTTGTCTTAACAGTGTGCAAGGCTTCTGTGGTTCTCCTTTTCTATTCTCAGAGCCTGTTGGCGTATTAAGACGGAAAATTGCTAAGTGATTAGAGGGAAGGTACGGGCTGCTTCTGCGGAATTGCATAGCTTTCTTTTATAGCTCAGCAGTGAATCCTCACACGACACAAATACGGTTAGTTTCTCCTTCTGGAGCCCATCCATTTTGTCTGGCATCCCATTTGCTGTTTTCAAAGATCCCAAGCCATATATACAAACGTCTGAAAATAACCAAAACCATGTTGGTCTCTATCTAAACACTTATTAGGCGTGTCTCCTCACTGGATTTGAGGTCTGAAAACAATTGTAATTTTCTGCATGTGCAGTTTTTGAAAAAATAATATTAAGAGACCACTTCAAATATATGTCTAGTTCTCTGGATTTGCAATTAATATGTACATGTTTTAAATAAGTAAAAAGTATGTATGTGCAGCAAATGACAATAGCTCAATATAAAATATAATTTATGGGGAGGTATAGACGTGTATATGTATGTATTTATATAGATGTTAACTAGACATAAGAACTCAAGGTCTGAAAATATGATACATTGTTCATTGTCCTATTGTCAATTTACTAAATTAAAGGATCTAAGATTAAAGCTAAATATATAAATGTACTTACTGTATATATGTATATCATTAATATTAAAATTTATATATTTTATATGTGTGTAAAAATTTGGGGGCTTTATAGTAAAACCTTTATTGTGATATTTTCATCATATCTGATAAATAAATCACATAGCATAGTGAGATTATCACACATCTCTGATAAAACCGATTACGATCTCACTATGTTTAAAGTAGCACTAGAACATTCTAGCAGTCTCTAGAATACGCAAATATCCAGAAATGATGGGCAGTCCTCTCTGATGATGCATGTTGGTGACCTCAGCAATTCCAAGCAACTATAACAGGTATTCTTTTATAGTAAAAGGACTGCCATGCAGACCCTCACTGGGAGTTGCAGCCACTTTCCAAGGCTGTGTGCTGCTTTGTTTAGCTCTACCCTTTATAATCTGTCTGAGATGTCTTTAAGGCATAGGCAGGTGACGCTGAATCAACCCCCATAAGGAACTGCAGCGCCCCCTCAGAGAGATCCCAAGAAAACTTTGCACCTCTTCAGAAAGGGCTATAAATAAGGCCCATCTGTCCGAGGACTAAGTTACAATCCCATTCCTTATGGAATTAGTAAGGAGTCCAGGAGGGTGAGCAGCACTGTTGGTTATGGGGACTCACATCAGAACCATTGAGGTCTGAACTATGCAGAATCGGTGACCTCTAAGTCAGAATGCTTCTGTTGCTCTGCCTTAAGGTTGTCCCAAAATAACACCAGGACTTCCTGCTCTATTCTTAAGACAGCAGCACCACATCTCATTCACCCACTGCAGCTTGTCCTTCACTATCTACAGTATTGAGCTGTTAACTCACGAGGTAAATACATTATTCACACAATTTCATATGTAGGATTTGGGAAAATTGCACCTGGCAGAATATGTGGTCAAATGTGATAAAATGTAATACAAGATTAACAAATGTGATTTCATCATTCATTTATGTATTTTGAATTATTAAATACTATTTAATTTAACAGAGTAAACACAAACTAGCACGTACTATAACTAGAATTAGAAAAGATTAAGAAATGTTGTTTAATAAATAAATATATTGTTAGTTAATGCTAATAAGTAAATGACGGATCTTATTGTAAAGCAATATGACAACTAAAAATAAGCAGAAGTTAAAACTAAATATGAATAATAGATGTGAAATTTTAAACCATGAGAATAAATGTTTTATATGCAACTAACTGAAAAGTGTTTAATATTAAGAACTAATGGGAACTAATAATCAAGAACTAGTGGGTAGCACAATTGCCTCACAGCAAGAAGGTCGCTGGTTCGAGCCCTGACCGGGTCAGTTGCCGTTTCTGTGTGGAGTTTGCATGTTCTCCCCGTGTTCACGTAAGTTTCCTCCGGGTTCTCCGGTTTTCCCCACAAGTCCAAAGACATGTGGTATAGGTGAATTGGGTAGGCTAAATTGTCAGTAGTGTATGTGTGTGTATGGATGTTTCCCAGTGATGGGTTGCAGCTGGAAGGGCATCTGCTGCGTAAAACATATGCTGGATAAGTTGGCGGTTCATTCCGCTGTGGCAACCCCAGATTAATAAAGGGACTAAGCCGAAAAGAGAATGAATGAATGAATAAACATTAAAACTGAAAAAATATTCTCACCCTCACGCACTTTCCTTTGGCTTATACCCTGCTTTATCAGCTGTTGCCACAGCCGAATGAACCACCAATTTCTATAGCAATTTTTTCTCTGGCAAGTCGATGCCCTTCCAGCCACAACCTAGAACTAAAAGTACAACCCTCAGTGCTGGGAAACACCCATACACTCCCATTCACACTATATACAATTTAGTTTATCCAATTCACCTATATCGCGTGTCTTTGGACTATGAGAGAAACCGCAGCATGCGGGGGAAACCCAGGCAGACATGGAAAGAACATGCAAACTCCACATAGAAATGCAATAGTATCTGGATGCAGACTTGCACATGCAAGCTGAAACACGCAGTTTCGCACATGCAGTCTCTGACACATGCACTGAATAGAGCTAGTCACGTCACTGTGAGGGGTAGGGTTAGGGGCGGGGTTAGGTATACATATTAAAAAGCATTCCCTGCAATCTTAGCTTGCATCTGCAGCCAGTCTGCAGTCAGACCCTTCTCCAGAAATGCCACCTGGTCCAGTTGGGACTCAAACCAGCAACTTTCTTGCTGTCAGGCAACTGTGCCGCTCCCTTCATCTACTGTATATAGTCATATTAAAAATTAATCAAATTAAACTGACAAAAATCACAATACAATTACAAAAAAGTAACAAATATTTAAATAATTATAAACTAGTACACGAGTCATTTTAAACTGATAAAGTAAAAATAAATACACAGAGAGACACAACTATACACAAATATCTATGTACTTTTCACAGATATTTGTTGGTGCTTTTTTATTTCAATATACAAATATTGCATATTGTTTTATTATTTACATATATTATAATTACATATTGCACTTACCTAAGCACATATATTCTATCGCACAGTGAAATATTGTCATCTGAAGGAATACTTTATGAGGAAATACAGTAGCTTTATTAGAGAGGTGGCCTATGATCAGATCAAAAATTGGTTAAAGAAAACTTGGCGAGCTGTTCTTGAAAACAGTGACCCATATCTGTGTCTCTTAATGTTACAAGACCCCAATGACTAATGCCTCAAATAGTCTTCTAATATTTTTAGACACAGGAAAGACGGCCTGCACTAATCATCATTTTCCTTTGTGTTCTTTTGGTCATTAATATTTGATCATTTGAATTTCTAAGCTAATAAATCTTCCAACTCCACATGTAAAAGTGCTAAGATTTACCAAAAACAAAAAAAAGTGTTATTTTACATACACTATCGAAGGAAAAACATCATCATTTCCTCGCCCACACATGGAGAAGAGTTTCACCATGAGACCTTTTCACCTTTCCTTGGAGTGTCAGTCTCCTCCCTCATGGTTGGCACGTCCACCATGTTGCACTCTTTAAAAGATATTAAATTAATTCAGAGGACTGCGCCACCCCTGCATGACACCCTGCAGGCTTTTTTTATGTGCGATGGACATAAGCTCACTTACCTCATTAGTAGAGCTAGTGATGTTTTAGGAGAGTCAGAAGCGGATGTTTTTAATATCAGACTTGGAGTGACATGTTTACGATGCAGGACTTTTATCTTGAAGCTACCGTGATGTTTGATGTTTTGGGTTGCTGTGGAAAACAGGATATTATTGTAGAGATCACATGATACAGTTTCATGGAAATAACATATGGCTGAATGACGCAAAATGGGTCACGGGTGTTTATACTATCGGTTTACAATATAGCGTATCATCTTAATGTGTTTCAAGGAAGTGATATATTTAAACATCTTCAAAGGAAATTAAAATTCTAAACATAAAATTCTAAACATTCAATTCCCATTGACTTCCATTATATTTTTTGACCATACAATGGAAGTCAATGAAACCAAAACTGCTTGGTCACCAATAATCCTCAAAATAATTTCCTGTCACCCAGTTTTGGAATGATATATGAATGTTAGCCTTATCATTTTAAGGGTGGACTCACATTAAAGGGATAGTTCACGCAAAATTAAAAATGTACTCAATATTTACTCACCCCACAAGTGGTTTCAACCCTTTATGAGTTTCTTTATTCTGTTGAACAGAAAAAGGTATTTTGAAAAATGTTAGAAACCTGCAACCGTTGACTTCTATAGTAAGTAAAACAAATACTATGGAAGTCAATGGTTACAGATTTTTACCATTTTTCAAACTAACTTCTTGCGTGTTTAACAAAAAAGGAACTCAAACTGGTTTGCGACAAGCGAATGATGAATGAATGACAACAACATATTGAGTTGTGGATGAACTATCCCTTTAAGCATCTTTAATTAGCACTAAATGCATGAAAATGTCAATTTAGGAGGCCAAAAAATGAGAAATCGATGCCAAACATCTCTGGTTTCACCAAACCTACCCTGCTGGGTATTTTTGGGACATGTTGAGCCTTCCAACAAACTTATTGACTCCACTCCATCCCCAACAGCCTTGCCAAATAACCAAGTAGGCTAAAAGTGAGTTGGCTGGTAAAACCATTAAGAGTCAAATGGGTTGTTGGTTCTGGTGGGCAGGTGGAGGGGCAGGTTCTTAGAGAAGGTGCTTCTGGATGGCAGGGGTGAGTCCTGATGACAGCTGGAGAGCTACAACTCAAGAGGGTCAGAGAAAGCGGGCCCAAGCAGGGGGTCGAGAAGGGTGAATGAATTTCTCTACGTTACTGGCCCTCCTCTGGGGGTGGGGAAAGTGCCAGCAAGACATATTTAGATGGGAGAGAGGGAAAAACTCACTGTGTGCGCTGTGTGAGGTAACGGGCATCAGCAGCTGAGCTCTCCTTTAGACTTCCAGACTCCACTAATTTGCTTTCCCAAGAGTCCGGGATGGGATGAACAAAGAGCATTTAGTCCCTCATTGTCACTAGATCAACTTTCGTTCACATGACAGTTTGATTTCTCCTGGCCTCCCGTCATTTCTCATACTGTCTTCACTTTGCTCACTGTAACTTCCATGTATAACATGATGACGGAGACTGACGAATATGGATGCTGGAAGAGTTTGACTCGACGACAAATGTCTCTCCCTGCTCAGATGACCCATAACTGAGAAAACCCCTGGGCTTCTAGGACATAAATGATTGGGTCTGATGAAACCATTTGTATGCAGTGCATGATCATTTTTAGCTTTAAAATAATTTAAATAGACATCGTAGACCTGGACACATCCGTTCAATGGTTTTACTGCAGCAGTTCAAATCTGGACCAGCAAATACTTTGATTTTGCTTTTCCCATATTTTAGTATAAAAGAGAGAAACAAAAATAGCAGATGAATTAGAGACTGTATTTATACGTGTATATACATGTTGACAAATCCATCGCCTAAAGCGAAAATGTAATGAGTTTTCCAAGATGCTACAATACTGTGCTGGCTCTGCTTGTATGGACAAAAAGGCTGGTGTTTAATTCATTCGATACTTAATTCATTTCTATTGTCTCCAACAACAGTGACTCTCACAGACGTTTCCATGGACATTAAAGCTGTAATGTGATTGGTTATGAAAGGAGCACATGGTCCATGTCATCTGCTTCGCATTCTACAATGGTAAGTGTTACAGACTCGCATCTCCCAATAAAAATAAAAACAATTCTGTAGCTGCCCAGAGAACAGGAAACTAATGAGGCATCTACAATTGAAGGCAAAATTATTAGCCCTCCTGTAAAATTGTAATTATTTTTCAAATATTTCCCAAGTGCTGTTTAACGGAGAGATTTTTTTGCAACACATTTTTAAAAATCATAATATTAGATTAATTTAGTCTTTTCCATGATCACAGTACGTCATATTTTACTAGTTATTTCATAAGATTCAGATTAAAGTGCCAATTAAAGGCGTAACTAGGTTAAGTAATTAGGCAAGTTTGGTTATTTGGGCAGGTCATTGGACATTGGTTGATATTGACCTTAACATCTGTTTTTTACAAATTTTAAAACTCTGAAATACTTTCTCCAAAATAAGAAAATATATATAATAGAAAAAGGCCTTGCTTTGTTAAACCACTTGGGAATAATAAGAATTAATATTTCACATGAGGGCTAATAATTTTTACTTCGAACTGTATTTATGGTAAAGAAAATCCATAATAGAACAATGTTCTCTCAGAAAAGCTAATAGAATATATTATGTAAAAATGAGAGCAACATTGAAACTAACTAAATTATGTATGTATTCTTTATGTGATTCTATCATTTATAACTCCACCAAAGTTGTACCTTACATTCAGTTTAATCCAATGGGTCATACTCACAATAGATTATTTATGTTAGCTGTTCACTGATGTTTTGTAGTAACTTCCTGACTGTTTTTTGTCATGTCAGTTTCACTGGTGACAACATACCAGTGGAGACTTCCATTTATTTTAGAGAAAGTGGTCAGATTCTAGCCACCTGTCCTGATATTTTTAGCCATCAGCTGGAGCCATTCCCCATTCTTTAAAACATTAGTGTGAGGATGTACAGTAAGCATTTAGTTAGAAATAATTGAATGATGCCATTATTAGTTTGTCTAAAGCTTTTGTGCGTGTGTGTGTGTTTTGTAATCCTGTTTAAGGGTATACATATTATATTATAAGTATTTGGAATAAAAAAAAAACATTCTCAGTTTCTTTGGATTTAGGCTACTGGAATTATATCTTAAGGGTTTTTGAGAAAAATAGTAAATATTATAACGTTTTACAAAGGTCTGTAAACTTTTATTGCAAATTACAAATAATAAAAATATTGTAATTCAAAAAATAACAAATGGTCATTTTTTTTCATTTTATTTCATTATTTTTGTATCTATGCATTTTTTAACCTCTTCTGAAAAAAAAAAGAGTATTGTATTGTCTGAAAACGAACTTTTTTTGTTATTTTATAATTACTGATTGTAGATAATCACAATGTTTAGGCTATGTTTCATCAAACTGGTAAATCTTTAAAAAAAAAAAAAGTTGGAGTGTCTGGTTGTCTTAGACAGTCATAGATAGCTTGATATTATTTACACTTTTTACAGCATCGTGTTTAAATCAAATCAGTTCATGAC
Organism: Danio choprae; assembly: GCA_903798125.1. Classification (NCBI taxonomy): domain Eukaryota; kingdom Metazoa; phylum Chordata; class Actinopteri; order Cypriniformes; family Danionidae; genus Danio; species Danio choprae. Next base: position 5,408,738 of record CAIGQW010053321.1, read on the forward strand.
GTAAATGTTTATTTTTTGAAAGCAAGTGTAAAGTATTCATCTTAAATAGACGACACTCGCGTTACATCCATGAGTTCTCCACCTAACCCAGAGTTGGGTCAAATATAGATAAACTCAACAGTTTGGTAAAATGCTATTTAAATTTGATTTCAAAATATGGGTTTGTCTGTATGTGACCCAATGTTGGGTAAAACCCCAGCATAAACAAGCTTTGCAAAACTATTGAGTTATCACTATTACAATCAAAACCTTGAAGATAATTCGCGGGCTCCCCCTAAAACCGAAATGACATTTACGACCTTTTCCTGTCGCCGCGCGAGACCCCTTTCTCCATTTGGGGCGCGCGAACCCTCCCCTCTGTGACCAGCGACCCAATCCGATTGAGTATAAGGCTGACATCAACTCTGAAGAAACCTATACGAGTATATAAACATCTATACTTTCCTTGAGAATGCTGAGTTTCCTCCAAGCTGTGGTCCACTCCCTGTGTCGTCTTCCTTCCCGGCGGACAAATAGACTAAAAAATGGCACCTAAGAAGGACGCTAAGAAGCCCGAGCCCCCCAAGAAGGCAGAGCCCGCACCTGCCCCCGCTCCCGAGCCCGCGCCCGAGCCCCCTAAAGCCGCCGCAGTAGACCTGTCCGGTGTGAAGGTAACAACCATTCCTGTTAACTATATACACACACACTCGCAGTGAAATGGTTATTAAATCTGTTTAGTCATTAATGTTTTTCAGATGGTTGAAATCACAAATGTATATAGATTACACGTTAGACATTTAAAATAGTCATGAATAATTTGGCTCTAGTAGGTGACTATTTATACAAAGTAATGTTCTGTAATTGTTTACAGTCTTAAAGGTTTATTTAAAGCGTGTTTTCACTGGAATTCCATTAAAAAATCATTTTTTATTTCTTAAAAAAATTCAGTGATCAAATCATATTCAAACATACTAAACAGAGGTCTGACAGACGTGCATATCATGTCTATAGTGCATCTATATATAAAAGACGTAGTTTGGACGTCCGTCAGAGGTCTATGTCAAAGTTCCTTATGGAATCTTCAATGCCAATATCACCTTTATTTTTAAGAGAGTGTGTGTGTGATGGATAGCATGCATTGCTGGTAATGAAGCAACAGGATCATAATATTTGTATTCGTGTATAGCATCTAAGAATAATTTTGCTTAAGTATGAAAATTACATCCCTTACACTCCAAAAATGGTAGGTTTCAAAACAAATTCGGGTAAAACATGGACAAACCCAACTGATGGACTAAACTATTTAATAAAAATTGAATGCCAACTTCAACAAAGTGGTTTATTTATAATAAATTAATCTTTATTTTATCCAAGTTTAGGTTGAAATACACATTTATTTTACACAACTACACTGTAATGAAATGCAGAGCCATCGTAAAAGATGTTATTTACATATTTAATTGATCTAATTTTCTGCATATTAAATCGTTTTTCATGACTTCTATTAAGCTGCCTAAGATTGTTTTGTGATCTAAAAAATGTTTATTATTGGCTCATTCAGCACCATGGATAGTTCCTCACAAGTTCCATTTTTTCTGCATAATTACAATCAATGCCACACCCCTTTTCTGATTGGCCCAGATCTGGAGAAGGTTGACATGGCCAAAAATGGAGCTCCTTACTGTTCTAAGCAGCTGAGAGACTAAATTAAGCTTACCAAGATCTGCGACTCTCACTCTATAGTTTTGTAGTAAAGCAGCTGTTTGTGAATGACTCACCTGTCATAACGGTGTTAATGATGTGATGGACTTTCTCATGTCCTGAAGCTTATTCCACATATGCTGAATTATGCAGAACGAAATGAACTTGCATCACTGATGAAGAATGTTAAAATTTATAGAACTGCTTTGTGTCATTTCTATATCTAAAATTTGAGTCAGAGTCTTGCGTGACAGGCCTGATTTCATTTATTCTGTATATTTAAGTCTTCATATCCAATTATTCTGGAATACAGTGAAATTAAATGTTCCTCATATTGTTTATGTAAGAAAACAACAGCTCTTGTATACATTTTACATTACTTATAGCTCGTTCAGATGGAGCTGTCATGATCGTTTCAATGAACATGATCTACTGATGTGATTTTATATCATGTTTGATAATGACTTAAGGTATAAATAAAACCTACCTCTGTTTTCCTCCAGCTCGATTTCACCCAGGACCAGTTGGAAGGTAAGATTATTTTTCTTGTTTCTATGACACTTTCTCCCATATAGACATGCATGTAAACAGGATGCAGTGCTTAAAATAATGGCAATAAGAAAAATCACACAAAAGGTAAATAGCATATTAAATTTATATAATTCATATAATTAAATATAATCTACCTCTAGGCTTGAATTCAGTACCATACTCTAAAAATGCTGCATTGTTTAACCCCAAATCTGGTTAAAATAGGGACAAACTCAACTGGGTTAAAACGCATTCTAAACAAATTCAGATCAAAACAACCCAGACCTTTTAATTAAATCAAACCCCATTTAATGTTTTTACATAAGTGATATAAGTGAGCTGTGTCAGATTCCCAAATTGTTCTGGCATTTACTTCTATTGTGACTTGAAGGTCAAGCAATTCAATGCAACGTCACAGTTCATTTGCACCATTGTCCAGGGCTGCGTATTACGAGGACGAATGTGTCCGTTTCTCAGTGTGGGGTAGCTTTCAGCAACTTGGGTGTGAGTTACTCTGCAGTCAGCATTCTGGCCTCACATGGCACTGCCTTTATATGGAGGGAGATATATTCTTGGGAGAGTGTATCAATTGCAAGTCGACTCTTTGAATGTCTTCCCCCGCCCTGCCATGTCACTTGTGGCAGCTGGCTTTTAGCGGAAATCAGATGAAGCTATTAATCTTATAGCATATCGTCTTCCAGTGAGCCAGGACACTCAGCCATGACGTTCATAGAAACCCTGTGCACTGATTATTACACAGTCTGCTCATCTTTTGGTCTAAATGATTAATAGGCAGTGATTGAAATGGAAACCTGTTAATTTGTTACTTTGAGAGATTAAAACAAAATGCACCATATTGGTGATGATCCTCAATGTTTATGGCTACAGTTGGATATACTAAAACAATAACTATATGGTTGTTGTTTTTTTTAATTACAAGCAAAATCATATAAATTGTAAACTGACCTCTGGCTGACTGGTTTGTCTTAATATGCACAGATGTGCTGAAAAAATTAGTAAAAAAAAAAAAGTTTGGTCACGCTATTAACAAACCATTAACTAAGACATTAAGCTCAATAAACAACTAATTTGCTGCCTATTAATCAAAGTAATAGATGGGTTTAGTTATTGGGTATAGGTTTGTAGAATAAGATAATACTTTATAAGTACTAATAAACTGCCAAAATCTTAATAATATACAGGTAATATGCCAGTAGTTAATAGTGAGAATTGGTACTTAAAGTGTTACCAAACGTCCTTTTAAGAACTTGACTTAAAAGTTCTTTGGGTAATCAAAAAAGCGTCTATTGTTTCATTACCAAAAACGTATTTTATAAAACTTTATTAATATTAATTTATTAAACCAAACTATTTTAGTCACTTTATTTTATTGTACAGTTCACACTATTAACAAACCATCAACTTTTAGCTGCTTATTAATAGTTATTAAGGTAGTAGTTGGGTTTAGGATGTTGGGCAGGAATAGGGATGTAAAATAAAATCATTCTTACAAGTGCTTAAAAAAACAGTTCATATCTCAATAATAGGCAGGTAGCATGCCAGTGGTACTATACATTGTGTGAATTGTTAAATAAACTAAAGTGTTACCACATTTTTTACAAAATATCAAAAATCATTTAAAAGTATCAAGACCACTAATATTAGTTTGCAATATCACGTAGCATTAAGGTGAGGTCAACATCCAATTTAAATACAGCATTATTGTCTCAACCATTGGTGTGATTTGCAGGTTTTGATTGAGGAAGTTGATTGAAATTGTCCAAAGAAATGACAGATTTCACAATTAACTAAAACAATCTCCCCAATTCCAGATTACAGGGAGGCCTTCGGACTTTTCGACAGAGTTGGTGACAGCAAAGTAGCCTACAACCAGATTGCAGACATTATGCGTGCACTGGGACAGAACCCAACCAACAAAGAGGTTACAAAGATCTTGGGCAACCCCACCGCTGATGGTAAGGGAATTTTTCCTTCCTTTTAATATTTTAATCAGCGACTCTGAAAGTACCTCTACATCACCATTAGCAGTGTCAAGATCTTTCACCATGACATTATTTAGATTCTTTTTTTTTAACTAAATGGGAGAAGGCTGGTGTCATGACAGGTGCTTGCAGCATTATGTTTCACTTCATCTGCACTCTGTGACCTTTCCATTCCCTTTTGACCCCTTTTGCAGACATGGTAAACAAGAGAGTGGACTTTGAGGGTTTCCTGCCTATGCTGCAGGTTGTGATCAACAACCCGAACAAGGCAACATACGACGACTACGTTGAGGGTCTGCGTGTATTCGATAAGGAGGGCAATGGAACAGTAATGGGTGCTGAGCTGCGTATTGTCTTGTCAACACTTGGTAAGTGGCAAAATGAACTGGCTGGAGGCTTTTACTAGTGAAGCCCTTCTGGTTCCATACTATATCTAAACCTCACTCCCATCTGAGCCTAAAGTATAGTGTGCCTCTTGAGGCCAAGGGATTGAAGTCATTTCTTACATCTCCTACTAGCTAGCCTATATTAGGGTTGTCAAAAGTACAGAGTTCGGTACTGGAAAGGAAAAAAAAACAAAAAAAAAAAAAAAGCATTTCCCGCTAACATTTGAGCACTGTTAATCACATTCTTAAACACCACTGCAGAATGTGCTCAACAGCAATCAAATGTTAACGGGAAATGGATGTTTTTAAATGTTTCTGTACTGATTGGTACCGAACTCGATACTTTTAAAACCCTAGCCTATATTACACTCTCCCCAGTAAACATCACTCCCATTGGTATCATGCCACCAACAAATCCCCTACTTGATGTAATCGCACCAATGTGAGTCTATAGCTTGCCTTATGAGACCAGGGTAATTAGGTCTATCCCCACATCTACTAGCTGAACTCTACTACACTCGTCCATTCAAACCAGAGCTCTTTAACGCAGTTCATGGGTACCTATTTCCATGCTTAATGTATTTCTATCCAGCTTCATCTTACCGACTTGTATTTTCAAGTGATTCTAAGAACCTTGATTACCTGCATCAGTCGTGTTTACTTAAGGCTCAAGCTAAACTTTGCAGGAAAGTGTTTGTGTGGTGGAAATTGCACACTTCTCTAATATATAGCATGTGAAAAATGTATGTGAGCCAATCAGTATGTCCAAATTCATAGTATTCAAAAAAACAGCAGGTGAGAAGTACCTGGATGCCCTACTACTGTACATCCAATGGACACTTAACTATTCCATGAGGCCACAAGAAAGATGGCGGATGTTGTACTGTACATCCAAATTCCTTTCATACTACCTACATTTATGTAGAATGCACATATTTTAATGGTCAGGAAGTACATTCATATTCAAATGCAGTACCTACTTGAGTTTTGGATGCAGCTTGGGTTTCTAGGAGCAGTCTTAAAACCTTCTGCTCCAATCTTTGCTCCCATTTATGTCACAGCACCAACATAACCCCCCTGATTCTACCCACAAAACTCCATGCTTGTAGTGTGCATCTTGAAACAATCTTTATTTGCACATCTCCTACTAGCTGGCCTCAACTATGCTCACCCGCACAAAACCTTGCTCCCAACCATATCACAGCTCTACTTGAATTGCTCACTCCAAGAGGGATTCAAGACATGAGAGGTTTCCAGCATGCGAGGCTAGTGCGCTAACGAGGACAGCTGAAGACAGTAGCATCCAATATGAATTTCTAATGTGACTTGAGGTCAAGGGAGTGAAGTTTACTCACACAGAGCGCACAGTATACACTCATACCCTCTGGTTCTACTGACACTGCAACAAGTAGGATGCTAACCAGTGACTGAAAATGGAAGAGTTACTTTAAATTCATTTACTCATGCATTATTGATTGGATAAGGAAGTTATTTACATACATGCATACATACATGTACATATGAACAATTTAAAGTCATTCTGTTGTCTGAATTATGCTTGGTCTTTCAGCTTCTTTAATGACTTGACCAATTCATCCTTTCTGTTTTTCCTACAGGTGAGAAAATGAGTGAAGCCGAGATTGATGCTCTCATGCAAGGCCAGGAGGATGAAAACGGCTGTGTCAATTATGAGGGTCAGTCCAGATTCTTTTATTGTCTGAATGCACATATATATAGTCATGCTGGCCTCTGATCCGTTCGACACAGGAGGTGTGTACTGGTGATTTATAAATTACAGTAAGCAATGGTTTTGTGTCTTAATGGACGATAACATCAAACAGCAAGAAAGACTAGCATGTTTACATTTTTTTTACGGTCCTCCATGATGGATTCCTTTGCATTCACTGTAAGGCGCACAAAGTTTTCAATATACAGGTTTGATAAAAAGTGGTGAAATGACAGAAAGATGATTTGTGCTGTTATTTGGAGTTATGCAATAGAATGTCTAAAGGATTTCCTTTCTTTTTAGGACAGCCACTACAATATTACAATACAATATATGTATTGTATACATATATATACAGGAAATTAATATATTAATTTCCTGTTTCTGGAAGTCAGTCCCAAGTTTCGTCTTATTAATGGCATCAACAAGTAACATGTAGTGTGACAAAGTATTAGGAGTGAAAATTACATATTCTGACACAGGAACTATCATTAAAATATTGTGTAGTCTGAACCTGGCATAAACAATTAATAATCACTGACCAACTTATAGAGTTGATATGTTTGTTGTCTGCAATTTTAAACCCACCTCATATTTTCTGATCTCTCTCCATTTTGAACAGCTTTCGTCAAACACATCATGTCTGTCTAAGTCGGAGCTGAGAGGAGACTGAAGCATTTCTCCAGATTCCATGATGTCAGGACATCCACACAATGTTTCCAAAACCAACTCAGAAACGGATGAAAGGGACACAGGATGTTAGTCATAAACAATTATTTTGTTTTTTTGTGTTTCCTATTTTTTTTTCCACTTGACTCCTTTTTCTTTTGTCCATTCTTGGAATCCACTCTTTTTTTTTTTCCAGCTAATTTTCTTGGTGTTGTTCGTGCTGGGACAAGCCTCTCCGTAGCGAAGCAGTTGTGAGGGGTGTGGGTGTGTTAGGGAGGGCATCATGGTAACTCAAAAAAATAAGTCACTACCTATGGCCTCTCACTTTCTGCATCCCAAAGTCAAAGGTGCTAAATATACTGCCATCAATGGACTGGCTGCAAAACCTCCTTCCCCTTTCCCCAGAGTCTTAATTTATTTGTCGCCTCTGTCAATTCTCATAATAAACTTTTGACAAAGTATTAGCCTTGTTGTGATTCATGTTTTTATACTGAGTGCACAGGGATGAAAGGCAAGGGAAGGGTAAGTGGAACAGGTAGGTGAATGTGATCATTTAGATAGCTTAGCAACTTTTGCTATTTTAGGGTGTTCACACTTGGAGCTTTTTTGGTCTGGACAATTTTGGACTGTCATTTTTAAGTGTGAACCTAAAGATGCTTGGTCATTTAGTCTATTTTATGGTTGCATCTTGTTACATCAAACCCTGTTTTTGGTTGGTTTGAATCTTTTTGGTCCATGTTGCATTAATATTTATTATTTATATTATATTTAGTAATGTGTATTTAAATAAACTGCAATGACACATGGCACCTAACAAGTGTGAACACATCATAGAGAACTCACAAATTGTAATACATCAATAATCTGTTGATTCAGTCATAATTTTTTATCTCAAAGAGAATAACATATGATGGGACTTGATAGGATTTTGTCCATCTGTATTTAATTGGATGAGGAAAAGGGGAAAGGTCACAATAAGACTAGAAACGAGTTTTAAAAGAGAACCTCTTGGGTTAATTTGGACTTAAATTAGCATTAAAATACCATTAGAAAAACTGGGAATGAAATCCAACAAAAGAGGATTAGCCTAGACTGTTTTCATTCATTTCAGGTTTATACAATGTCTAAGAAAACTGAAATGTACAAAAATGGATATAAAAAATGGACACTGATAGATCCTGAATAGCCTTTCAGGAAATTTGAGCAGATATTACATGATTTATGAAAAAAATACTGTAAAATCATTGTTAACGATGCAGTCACGTTTACTGTTTGTATAATATTATTATAACTGTAGAAATATTTTCCTCATTTAATAACTAACCATTTAAGAAAATAAATATAAATAACAATCATAATACTGATATTATTATTATAGTTAATATTAATGGAGTAATTTATTTGTATTATTGTATGGTCATTTTAAATGGTGCTTGTTTTTATTTTCTATTAATGTATTATTTATTTATTATTTTTACTTATTTATTTCATTGTTTAAAATTTTATCTTAGAAACTTTAGTTACTTTTACTTACCCGTTGCAAAATCATTGAAAGTTACAGACACTTTTTTTAAAACCTGGAAATAAAACTACAACCCAAACTGATTAAACATCTACACAAAATCAAACACAAATCAGACCATGCTAACATTCGGTTCATTTTCTGCTTTTTTTATTGTCATAACTGTTAAGGGCATTTATAATCCGTATCATACCAACAGGAGAAAAACTGCGTACATCTATGTGGCCTTTTAAATACATTTACAGCAGCTGAGGGAATGGGGAAAAGGGTGGATGGGTAAGGCTCAGAGGGGCCGAAAAACACAGAAGCCTACGAATGACAGCTGTTCTAGAGGAAAACGGGCAGGGAGAACCACAAATGACAAGGAGAAAAAGTATACTGGAGTACTGTGTTCAAACTGATGCAAGCTGATGAGTATCCTTTTTTTAAAAGTCTGGATTCGTGTATTTCTTTTTTCATGTCCTAACAATGAAAACTAAGCATCCATGAAGGAATCAGCAGACAGACACAGGGCCAAAACTCCCAAGAGGAAAACGAGGGCCGCAGAACCACCATCCATCCCACTTGAGTATTAATGGCGGTTTGTGGTGGTTCAAGCAGATCTTACGCGATGCACGTTAACTTTTAGACCTCGAACATTTAATATTGTGAAATCACCGTTTAGTGTAAATGTGCGGTCACATTTACTGTTGCTTGACGAAATTTTGCACGAGGGCGCAAAAAGCTCTCCAAGCGATTTCACTCAAATTAGCTTCAGCGTCGCTAACGTGACGTCAGTCGAAAAACTGCATAGCGACAAAGATCAGACGATTTTGTAACAACAGCAAAGCCAGGGGTGCATCATCTGAAATAATGTACAAGCTAAACATCGTCGCTAGTATCTACAAAACATGATGTTTTCATTTTATTCAACGTGTCGGCAAATAACTTACTAAAATCCCTTGAAATAGAAAATAGCCTCTTTTGTGTACTAGAATACATGCTCGTCATACTATCTACTAGGGTTGTTGTTTTTAATGCAATTGCATTACAGTATACGTTATCGAAGAAATAATCGTTTCTTTTTTTCAATTGAGCGTGAGATGTTGCGCTGGTATATTTATAAATATATTGTATATTTGATTGCAGTTTGATGTTTTAGAGTCCATGCACTGAATGGGCAAATAAACACGTGCATCATGGGATTATTCTTGCGTATTAAAAAAAATTCAGATCAACCGACTTTTTTTGACGCAGCACACAGCCTAAACCAGCATTTGAGGCCACTGTCTGTACACAACCATAAAAAGTCACATGTAACATGGGTAATAAAAAGCACTGGTACCTCTCTAGCTAATTCATTATTCATTAAAATGAACAAAACCGAAAATAAAAATCCTCTTTTGTTTCGGATAGTTAAGACGGGGTTTGTTGATGGATGAAGAGGGAAAGTGTGAATATGAGTAAGTGAATCTGTTGTGTTCCATAAATACCGGAGGGAGGAAGGAAAGGGTCAACCGTGACACCACTGAGGAGGGAAACTACTGTAGATTTTGGGGATTCACAAGCCTTGTTTGGCCAGCGCGGCGGTCACATCTTCTGCTAGCGTGGCCAGCTGTGGCGACTCGTGCATGTTGATGCTCCCGGATGAGGACATGTGGCTGTGTCGGTGAGGGGACGTCCCGCCGGACAGCCCGAGCGACTCCATCACAATCTCCGCTCCGTGATCCACGCGTGCTTTGGCAGAGTCGCGGAAGGAGAGCTTATGGCTTTCGATCTTCAAAAGTAAGAAATATGATAACGTGTTTTATTAAGTAGGTAGGTTGGTGAAAACAAACAAACAAACAAACAAAGATTTGTTTATCGTGGACTGACCTGGATCTGTCCTCCTCCGGGTGTATGGTGGGCATTATCCAGGGAGCCCACTTTGGCGTGGGCTTTTTCTCTGAAGTCCAGCTTCACGCTCTCAATGCGGATATGACCACCGCCTGAGACATGAAAAAAAAACAAAGTTCTCATTTCTCACCTATAGTCAGTGCACTGTTAGTGCTATATTTTATTTTATTTTATTATTTTTTTCCCTAAAGCACTACTATAAAAAATAAGACAAGATTTAATTCATTTATTACAGTTATTTTAATGTTGCAGTTTTTTATTTAAAAAAAGTAAAATCAAGGATGCACCAACATTGACTAATTTTGATTTTCAAAAAAGTGCAAAAAGTGCAATTATGTTCTGAGTTTTATTTGAGTGTTGATTGTTTAATTATTATGATTGTTATGATTATTATTATTATTATTATTATTATTATTATATATTTGATGTATTGGCTGATTATTGAGCTTAAATTATTTACATTTACCCAAACAATTGTGGGGATTATGTACAAAAAAAGGATTGTATTGTCTGATGTCAATAACTTATTTTCAATCAATCAATTAATCAATCAACCAACCATTCAATAAAATCACTTTCAGTTTTGAGTCAAATTCATCCTGATATTTTGGTTTTAGCAAAGAATTTTAGAATTATTTAATTTATTTATTAAATATTTTTTCAGTGTTATTTCCTTCAGAAATAATTCAAATAGACTTCACAAGAAGTGTCTAATTATTCAGTTGCAGTGTTATATCAGTGTATATCAGTGTTGGAATCAGTTTCATACAACTGTGTGATCATATTCTGTAACACTGTTTCAGAATTATTTGAGGAATAGGCATTCTAAATAACAGCAATTATTTAAAATATTGATATTCTGTACCAAAATAAATGTCTTAAATGTCATTTTGATTAATGTAATTCATCCCTGCTAAATAAAACAGTAACAATAAAATACTGATTCCAACTACCTGATTTGAACAGTACAAATGTATAGGCTATTTATCTAAAAGTATATAAAATAATAATAATAAACTTCTAAGTTCTTTGAAATATACTATTCTTGTAATATATAACATATATATTGTTAGTGATGCTTTAAAAAAAATGCAGATGTCACAGTGATAATTTTCACTTTGTAAATCGGCATGCACAAATGCACAAGTGAAACATTTGAATTGGATATTGCAACACAACCACCATAACACAACCACTAGATGGTGCTCATGTATCATTCAACAGTCTATTTCAAGCACTGCTCATTTCCACCGCAAACTGTATGACACTGCAAATCTCCAGTCTGTGTGCATAATGTCCAGCACTCTTTATTATGCTCACCTGGCCTGTGGCGGATGTTGTCCAATGATCCACACTTGGAGGTCACATGACTGAGATCAATCTTCTTAGACTGAATGTGAATCTGTAAGAAACAGCCGAAGATGAGAACATAGAATAAAACAAAACCAGGATAATAGTCAACCATTTCTTCTTCAAAACAATGGTTTTGCCTATAAAACAGAAATAATGAGGCAAATGGTTAAGAAGGCACTGTAAAAACAGTTAGACACATTAAAATGGTTAACCGAGCTGCAAATCAAACAGATTCATACTGTATGTAATTTTTGCAACAATAAGCAATTCAACACCTGCAATAAATATCACCTACACACAGTCAGAAAACAAACATTCAGCTGAATCAGAAGTGATGGTGAGATAAACATCGTATTTAATAAATTCAAATACTAATACTATATCTGGGTGACACAGTGGCTCAGTGGTTAGCGCTGTTGCCTCACAGCAAGTAGGTTGCTGGTTCGAGTTCCGGCTAGGTCAGTTGGCATTTCTTTGTGGAGTTTGCATGTTCTCCCTGTGTTTGCTTGGGTTTCCTCCGGGTGCTCCGGTTTCGTTTCCACCACAGCCGAAAGACATGGGGTAGGTGAATTTAATAAACTAAATTGGCCGTAGTGTGTGTGTGTGTGTGTGTGTGTGTGTGTGTGTGTGTGTGTGTGTATGTTTCCCAGTACTGGGTTGCAGCTGGAAGGGCATCCGCTGTGTAAAACATACGCTGGATAAGTTGGCGGTTCATTCCACTGTGGTGACCCCTGATGAATAAAGGGACTAAGCCAAAGGAAAATGCATGAATTAACTATATCTGTAATGAATATTGAATTCAAGAGCTTAGTAAATATTAATGGGGTTGCTTAAATATATTTTTGATATATTTTAGTGAAACTATTTTATATTTACTGAAATTTCCTGAAAGATATCTTTGAAATAATTTGATTGCATTTTAATAATAACAAATTACACAAGCTAACATATATTTTGAAATATAATATGGTAAATGAAAGTTGAAATTAAATGTATATTTAATTTAAAAAAAATGCTTTATTGAGTCTCATGGGTACAACATATCTCCAGTAAGGTATATTTGGTAATAATTATGTAAAATGAACAAACAAGGAAGAATACATGTACTACAGTATTTATTCATGTTTGATAATGTTAGTTAATAGAAATAAAGTCATTTATTTTTTATTCACTCATGGTGCATTAACTAATGTTAACAAGCAGGAATATAGATTTTAATAATGCAATAGTAAATTCTGAAGTATGATTATTAATAAATGCTGTACAAGTATTGTTCATTATTAGTTTATGTTACTAAATACATTTACTAACCTACTGAAGCCGTATTGTAAAGTGTGACTGTATATTTAAAATGTATTTCAGCCATGTATTTTTACTAAAAGCAAAATACTTCAAATGGGATTTTAACCTTGTGTCTTGTATAAATAAAATAAATCTAGATATAAGCAATCTTCTTTTATCCTTATCTTTTTTCCTCAAAATCTAATTCGTAAACTCTAAATTTAAAAGCGGTGTTCTGGAACGCTATAAAATATTCCACCATGAACTTAATAGACAGTGCGTGAATATATAACATATCTGAGTGCTGAACATTAATGAACCCCATGACCTTGGCCTTATGCTCTACAGAGTGTGGTCATTACAGCTCAGTTGTAATGGTCACTCAGAGAGATTGACTTCTGCTGCGAGGGGCAGAAAAGGCAAATCAGACTGAAGTATAAACATGACTCGGCAACACCAGCTCTGACTTCAGAAAACACAGATCAAGGCATTTCAGCACGCAATACAGTATGTACATCAGAAAGAACGCACAGACTACGGCTCTGTTCCCAAAAGATAATGAGATATGTGCAGTATTTTAAAACATCATTTTGCTATTTTCTAATATAGCCTATAAGATTAAGGTAAGATTAGATCATTTATATTTTAATAAGTGGTGCGGCAGAATCACATTTATCCTTTTCAGTCAAAGAAATCCCATAAATACAGCAGGACAAGCTTTTTAACAATTGTTTATTGTAGCCAATTTGTATGTATACTAGAGAAAGCATGTTTGAAGTTTAAAGAAAGAAGAAACATTCAGCATATCTTAGCATGTTTTAACCACAATTGTATGTGGGCATCAAGCTTACTGCAAATATTGCAAAATGTATTCCCAATAATACACCAAACATTGGACCATCTCAGGATTTAACATGTCAAATCTCAGTATTTAACAGGATTAAACGTAGCATGTTACATGTAGCATGTTTTTAACATTTTAACTCAAATGTTGTTAGCATGTTGCTAACATTTTAGCTCATGAATACAAGTACGGAAAAATACAAAAAGCAGGGTTATTATCAGAAAACCATGGTAACCATACATTTAGAATGGTTTTGCAACTCAAACCTTTAGCCCAACATGTTTAGTATGTTGCTAACAGGTTTCAACATTGTGTCAACATGAATTAGCATGTTGTAACATTGTAACATATTTCTTATGCTAAATATGGTATAAATATTTAAGGATAATTAAAATGTTGTTAGGCTGTTTCTATATAACATGTTGCTAGCATGAACATGTCATTGGCATGTTGGAACCATGTTTAACAGAATGCCAGTATGAATTAGCACATTGCTGACATGTTAACTAACGATACAACATGTTTAACATTTTGCTAACGTTTATTAAAATGCTGTTAGCATGTTTCTAGTATATTTCTATTTAACATTTTGCTAGCATGAACATGTCTGTTTAACAGGACAGCATAAATTATTACATTGTTGAGATGAGGTTAACTAACGTCCTAACATATTTCTAGCATGTTTACCATGCTGCTAACGTTAATTAAAATGTTGTTAGCATGTTTCTATTTAACATGTTGCTAGCATGAACATGCCTTTAGCACAAAACAGCATGTTTCAACCATGTTGTAACAATGACAGAATGATTATAGCACATTGCTGCCATGTTAACTTACAATCGAACATATTTCTAGCATGTTTAAGCTTTTGCTATTTAACACGTTGCTGGCATGGACATGTCTTTAGCCTGAAATAGCATGTTGAAACTGTGTTTAACATAATGCCAGCATGAATTAGCACTGCTGACATGTTAACCGACAACCTAACATATTTCTAGCACGTTTAAGCTTTTGCTTTTTAACATGTTGCTAGCATGGACATGTCTTTAGCCTGAAATAGCGTGTTGAAACGGTGTTTAACATAATGCCAGCATGAATTAGCACAGTGCTGACATGTTAACTGACAACCTAACATTTTTCTAGCACATTTAACATTTTGCTAACCTTAAATAAAATGCTGTTAGCATGTTTCTAGTATGTTTCTATTTAACATGTTGCTAGCATAAATATGTTTTAGCATATTTCTTTTTTGCTACCTTGTATTTAACACATTTATCAAGTTGTTAGCATTGATAATCATAAGAAATTTCCCCGCTTTGAAATCTGAGTAATGATGTTGAAAATCCAGTTTTATTATATATAAATAAAGATATATTACCTTACATTATTACATTTTAAATGGAATAAATGCTACAGCATTTTTGATCAAATAAATCCAGCCTTGGTAAACATAAATAATTTCTTTCAAAAGATTAAACTTGCTCACTCTGTTATATGGAACAGAACCTAAACAATAAAAGTTTGATACAGTAAAGAAGCCCTCAAAACCCTGTAAGAGAAAAGAATAAGAATCCATGAAGGTTGACAGCAGCAACTCCGTGATGCACTCTGTTGAGCAAAACTGTTTCACCAAGTACAAAAAAACTACACACCATCATTTTTCCCCACAACTGAAATTAAAGCATGGTGATATGTTTTTATCAGGATATGAAGTCCATACAGTAGACACACAAGTGTTGATCAGTCAACATCAAACACCTGCATTACAGTCTACAAATATATACATATGCCATGTATATATTTTCCACAAGATGAACAACAAGAAGGGACTTCAGTTTGATTCCAGAGAAAATATGTCTGAAGTGTGTGTGTAAGATCGAAAAGGGATGCAAAAGGTTCAGATTTAAGGTCTACTGGAGGCTTTGGAAGAGAAGGAGAGAGAGATGGAGCAGTACATACATTGCCTCCACGGGGCGAATGCTTCAGATTATCCTTGGATCCGCACTTTGACTGTACGTGACTGAAGTCCAGCTTCTTGTTTAAAATTAGAATCTAGAAAGATATAAAGATATGCGTCTCTTATAATGAAGATGGAAACGCACACACATAAATGAAGTAGACATATGCCGATACTGAATCATTAAATATACCGTGATAATATTGATATTGTGGGCACTGTGGGCAAAATACTGTAAATAATTATTAACTATTTAAACTTTTAAAGTGTTTTTTTTTTTTTAAAGAACATTCAGTTGTATTTCAGTGTTCGTTCATCACAGTAGTAAATACTTAACAAAATGTAACATTGTCACATGTTAATCTGGCCTATATCATTGAAAATTCTGTGACTATGCATAGACATTCGGTTTGCTAACTATGTACAGTGTCCAGTAGTTAACATTAGTTAAATAAAGTCAAATGTAATGTCAACTACAAAAGCATTTTTTTAATCTTAGGTGATGTTAATTTCTTGGTTGATGCCTAATAACACATTTAAAAAGTCATAATCCCTTTTTTTAATTGAAATTGATTTGTATTTTTTTAATTAACTTATGGCTTTTTCTCACATTGGATTTTAATGCATTAAGTAACATTTACTAATGAGACCTTTTTTGTATAGTGTAACCTATTATACTTCTGCAATTTAATTTGGTAAAAATATTTATTTACTTTAAACATGTATATACAAAAGCTAATCACTAAGTATTTTTCTGTTATTATAGGTGTTTAAATTACTTTTTATTGCAGCTTAGGTCAATATTGTGATGATAACATATATTGTGATAAAAGCTTCGGCAATTAATCACAACAAGATATTTTTATATCGGCAGAAGCCTAAAATGAAGATGGAAACACACATACACGCACATAAATGAGGATGGAAATACACACATAGTGACAAGCCGTGCATCGGTGGGACGAATCGGTATTCAAGAGCGGTTGAAAAACAGCCCAGAAAGATAGACTTGATCTCTGTCTTAATGTGCTCGCAGCATCTGCAGCCAAGAACCAACCATGCAATACCCAGTGAAAAAAAAGTTGAGCAGGGGTCAGCTTTATGCAAATGCGGAGCAACACAATGCGGCGACTATCATTCGGTAATGCCTGCCTATAAGCAACAAACACAGCTAGACTTAAGGACTTAATTACCATCATACTGAAAAAAAAACCCTTCAGGGTTAAACTTCAACTGTACTCACGGTTGACACTGTTCCTAACACTTAGACCCCATATGCCCCATCAACCCGAATAAGAAAAGCTTTCACTTGTTTTATGCTTATTAATGCTGAGCGTTTCTTCATTAAGTGGAAGAGTCACACTGATGGACTGAATAAATGAACATGGATAGATACATTAAATTTCAGATAAACATTATAATTAAATAATTTAAAGTAGCATATAAAATGATGCCTGTAAATGTAACGCCTGTAAGTGTGTGTGTGTGTGTGTGTGTGTGTGTGCGTGTGTGTCAAACATGGACCACAAAACCAATCAGTTGCAAGACTATATATTTGGCAAAAGCCAAAAATACATTGAAACAGTCAAAATCATTGATTATATTTAATGGCAAAAATATGAATGAATAAATGAACGATCGAATGGATGAACTTTAACAAATAATATTATGATAAAATTCCATATAAATATTTACATGAATAAAATACAAACAAGTGATGAACAATGGTTTAAGAAATGAGGTATAACTTGATCTCAAAAGAAAGTATATCAAAATCTTATACTGTATAATGTTTAAAACAAATACTATTCATTTCATTTAAAAAATATATATATTAAATGAAAAAACAAAGTCATACTTAAAATGATAAATCACATTATAAAGTAAGTTTCACCAATGTTAAAATTTGTAACAACTCTTCATGATTGACTGAAAAACAGCAAAAGCAATCATCTACATTACTCTGATTGACGCTTTCAAAAGTTCAGTTCACCAAACATTCAGACTGTCCCCGTCCGCTTCAGTGGGCTTCGGTAGACATACTATGTCATTAAGGCACAGGCGGGCACAGTGCTCTTGCCCAGTGTCACCCGTGGGCAAACACAGACTGGCAGCGGCCGCCACATGCCCGCTCACTGAAGCCTGAGAGACTGCGGCTCGTGTCTCTGAGAGCAACTGTGTTTGCAAAACACCCGCTGTCATCCACGGCCAGACAGATTGAGGCCGTGGCAGAGGTTACACAACAGGGCCCTCCTCAGGGTGTCCTGAGTGTCCCAAACTGAACCCTAATGCCAGTCACAAGTCCATTCATCACTGTAAGGGCTACAGTACTCACAAGCCTAGGTAAACCAGGGACACATCTCAAAAGCGATCATGATTTAAATGATGATCTGAAGTACAGCAAGTCATTTAATTATGACAGTGAATGAATTAATGTAGTATTTATATAGCGCTATACTACACTGTAAAAAGTGTAATAACAAAAAGTCAAGACATCAAATATTTTTATGTTGCTTTAGCTTGTTTTAATAAGTTAATCATGTTTTAGCTAATTTTTTAAGCTATACAAAGTTTAAGTTAATATTTTAGTCAGTTTGATTTATGTAAGTTGAGATGACTAGAAAAGTTCATTTGATTCAACTAAAAAGTAAAAACTAAGTAAAATCAGCAATATTTTTATAGTGTAGGTATAGCTGTACTAAGTGTAACAATCATATTAGTGTTTTATTTGCGCATTAAAAAAACTATAAACAATATGGTCACAATATTTTGAGAATACATTTAAAATGACAAAAATAAAGTCTTAGCATTGTGGTGTTTAGGTGATTATATAAGATGAAAAAGCCAGAATAATAGAAGTCATACTATTGTAAGATAGGTTGTATTATTTTGAGAGTAATAGGAATAAAGTCAGAGCATTGTGGGATTTAAGTAGCTTAAAGTGAGACACTGCAGGCAAAAACTGTTTTTTTTTTTAAATTTACCTGTCAGTTTGGAAATTTCTGGAATTAGTTTTTTTCCCTCCACAGTCGAATATAAAGAAAACATCCAAAATATAATTTTAAGTGTCTGTTTAGTGTGCATTTAGTTACAGAGATTCAAAATCCCTTCTGTAAAATAAATAAAATTGACATTTCAAATAAAATTGACATTTCATAAGGTTCAGATTTTAGTGCTAAAGAAATATACAAACATTTGTGCATATTTCATTAAATATTGCCTCATTTCCAAATTTAAACAAAACATTTAAAAAAAATGATATAAAAATGTTTACAATTACCAAAGTACAGGCAATCAACAGGGGAAATGGAGTAATAACTATTAGTTATTCTTTTATCTGATTCACCTGCAGTGTCTTGCATTAAAGGGATAGTTCACCCTTCTGTTGAACACACACACAAAGATATTCAGAAGAATGCTGGGAAAAAAACTGCTATGAAAGCTATCCATAGTATTTTGTCCCTACTATAGATGTCAATGACTGCTTATTTCCAACATTGTTCAGAATATCTTGTTTTGTGTTCAACAGAAGAAAGAAATTCATAAAGGTTTAGAACAATTTGAGTGTGAGTAAATGGTTTATTTTTGGGTGAACTATCCCTTAAACACACACAAAAAAGCCCAAGTCAATTACTCCAATGTGACTTTATTTTCCTATATTTTATCACTGCAGTCTCTCAGTGTGCAGTGCAGTGGCTGATGAGACGCTTCTCTCTGCCACAAGCCACACATAAAGATGTCAGTTTACATGGCTCACACCCTGCTCATTACAGCAAGACTGCATCAAATGACCTAAAAACACAAGAGCTGTTTACATCCCGAATCTGTCCCCATCGTCCCTGCTGAACTCTCTTCATCCCGGAAAACAAATCTCCTACAAGACCAGACATACAGGAGAAATACTGTTTGTGCATTTGTGTGTGTGTGTGTGTACTTTACGTTTCTACAATACAAGAATGCAATTGGATTATTCTAAAATGCAGAATGCAAATCTGGCGTTTCCCACAGATGTATTTCATCACTTAAGTTTGAGTACCATTCATTCATACATTCATTTTCCTTCATCTTAGTCTCTTTTTCAGTGGGAATTCACAGCGGAATGAATCGCCAACTATTCCAGCATATGTTTTACACAGCGGATGCCCTTCCAGCTGCAACCCAGTACTAGGAAACATCCATACACCCTCATTCACACACACACACACACACACACACACACACACACACACACACACAC
>CAIGQW010053321.1:5428811-5443894 GCA_903798125.1 Danio choprae
CACACACACACACACACACACACACACACACACACACACACACACACACAAGTTTAGTTTATTCAATTCACCTATATCGCATGTCTGTGGGGGAAACCAGAGCACCCAGAGGAAACCCACATGAACACGGGGAGAATATACAAACTCCACACAGAAATGCCAACTGGCCCAGTCAGAACTCGAAACAGTGACCTTCTTGCTGTAAGGCAACAGTGCTAACCACTGAGCCACCGTGTCACCCCCTGACATTCTTACAATAAAAACATAAACAATCCCATTTATAACATGATAGAGATCAATGCTGAATACACTGTCAAGCACCTGTCTTTGCCTTGATCTGCTTGCCAATGTCTTGTGCATGGTTCTCTATCATTCAAGCGACAGCATGTACATTAAAAAAATATCTGATTCATTCAAAACATTTAATTGAAACATTACATTTCATTTCAGTTTGCTTTTTTGTAGCTCAACAATTAAACACACAAAAGGTTATGTTCAATTAGAAATGACGATCGCTGTTTAAGGCATTTCCCCCAACCTTCCCCATCATTCACCCTTTCTTCTCAGATTTAAATCATTTTATTCACATTTGATTCTAGTTTTATTTAAATTTTTTTTAATGACTGATAAGCCTAATTAAAAAGCATATGTTTTACAATACAATAGTCTGCCAAATGCATCTGACAAGAGGATAAATAATGTAATGAAGTGTTTTTAAGTGTTCATCTAATCATCTCTGACTCCATTCAAAGTGCAAATTTCAAATAAATACTTTATATAAATATAAATCTTTAGTTCTACATCACAAGAACTCCACTCTTTTCCAGTCAGGCAAAGAAAAAGTCATTCCAAGAGGACTGAACTGCTATTACAAGACATGCACGTGTTTGCATGCACACAGTGAACTGACACATGCAAAGACAGTAATAACTACAAAAAACACCAAAGCACACTCAAAAGTACAGTTCACCCACAGGGGACAGAACCAACCCTGAAGGACCCAAACAGCACCCAGACAGACAGATGTGGAGGGAGGAAAGAGTGGACAGTACCAGCCGAGGTGAACTGAGGATGTACAGTATGTGAGCATTTGGACTTGCCTGGCCCCCCTTGGGCATGTACTTGATGTTGTCGATGGAGCCGATCTTGGATCTGATGTTCTTGAGGTCGGGCAGCGGCTGGTTCAGGACGCGCAGCTGTTTGGGTGTAGTGGCCGGAGATTTCGGAGGGGTGCGGATGATGGCCACTTTCTTCTCCTGGGACAGCAGGCTGAGGGATTTCGGGGTGCCTGGGGTGCGAGGTGTGCCCGGGGTGCGGCAGGAGTAGCTGGGAGGGGTGCCAGGGGTGATGGCTGTAGAGCCGGATGTGTGGGGTGTTGAGGTGCCGCTGCGGGCAGAGCGGGACCGACCTGACTCTGTGCCTTAAGCAGAAATACAATTTCGTTAGCTTTAGTTTAAACAACAGGAATTAGGACGTGCAAATATACATCTATGGGAAAAACATGAAAAGACCACTTGGCAGTTTTCATTTATGATGCATAGCTATGTGTTTGAGTGAAATGAAACGTTTGTTCTGATGACATTTCTACCAAATTTGAAAGAAAAAATTATTCATTAAGAGCATTTTTGTGTGCTTAAAATGACAAAAACGTACCTTGTTTTCAGATATGTTTATTTTCATTTGTAGACAACACAACACCAGTGTTTTAATTTGAGAAAGTTCATTTGAAGCAGAGTATTGGTTGAAAGAACCATGATTTTCAATCACAACAAATGAAAATATTTACATGTTTGAGATTTTCTTTAGAAAATACGCTGTAAATGAGAACATTTTTATTTTAAATTTAAAACAAATCTCCTTTGCAGAACAAAACAAATAATAACATTTTACCCACACCCATACCTTGTAAATCCAGAGAAACTGTATTATTAATATTTTTTGTCTATAGTTATAAGTGAAGATGGCTTATTTTTTTCCTCAAATAAAATAAACAGGGGAGTTTAAAATCCACTAGTGAAAAATGCTCCTTTTAACTTTTCTTTTGTCAGTTTAATACAACACATTACATACTGAGACCTGTTTTATGTGTACATTTTAAATCAGGTATTTATTTTTGGAAATAAAAAAACTACTTTAATACTAACTTGGACTTGTCATGGCATCTATTTATTGCTGATGTCTGGTAAATTGAAGTGCGTCTTTTATCCCCGCTTGTAAGTCACTTTGGATAAAAGCATCAGCTAAATAAATAAATGTAAATATTATGCAAAATTCTGAACAAATATTATATTTAGGCTAAATGCAATTATTAATATTTCAAATCTAATCAAATCCAGAAGCCAAAATCAAAATCTAATCAAATCCTGAAGCCAGAGTTCATGAAAACAAGTCTTATAATATCTGACTTACAATATCTTATGCAGTGTAAATTCTCAAGTAAATTAAATGTTATTTTAAAATAACATGGTATTTACTTCAGAATATACACTGGATAAGATATGATAAGATATTGTGAGACTTGTTTAAATGAAAAAAAAGAAGAAAAAAGTCAGTATGTTGTTATATTGTTTTTTTAATGTAGTCTTTCTAAAGGATTTTAGACCCCACTGTAAATGATGATGACAGATATTAAATCTTTTTACAGGTCATATTTATAAAAGGAAAAAAATCTTAAATGTCACACACACCTGAAGAAAGTGTTCATACTTGCATGCATAACTAAAAAGTTGAGACAAAAATGTAAAAATAAATAAATGAAACCCTTATGTATTACAGTTCTAATGAAAATTATTCAGCGATTTGGGATGAATGTGACAGCAAATACAAAAATAGCAAACATTGCGGTTTCAATGCTTGGATCAGAATGGGGTGAATAACTTGTAATGGCACTGTATTTTTATGGTGAGAAGTCTTGCACAGAAAAGTGGGTATGAAGGACAATAAACAGGATGAAAGAGTATAGGACTGATACTCTATACCTGTGGCGCTATGAGACCTGCCTGTCCTGTGATCTGTTCTGACTTCAGTACGGAAAGCTACAGGAGCAGGGGAACAGAGCTGTGAGTGTGTATATTCTTTATGAGTTCAAGAAAGTTGAGACAAGCAGAGATTAATTATGTGCTAAAACAGATCCGAATGTGCCCCAAAAATACAGATCCTTGAGCTTGCTGTGTTAGGCTCCAAAAAAACAATACTGTTCAATCATCAACCATTCAGAAACGTGTCTATCTTTAGGATGTGGTCAATAATAACCAATGACACAAAGCAAGAACGAACAGGTGGAGGTTTGTGTTGCCAGATCATGCTAAAAAAAAAAAACAGCACACAAGAACAAGGCCACAATAAACTCAAATAAATCTATATACTTTATTTAAAAATAATAATACATGCATCTCTCATAATTACAATAACTTGGAATAATTAATTTAACTTAATATAGGTACATTAATGCGTTAAGAATAAGTAAGGACAAGACGCTTATAACAAGAGGACGTCAACGCTTTAAGTGTGCGTTTAGTGCAACAGCCCTCCCATAGTAAATAAAACAACTCCCCATGTAGTCTGTTTAGTTCAAATTTCAGTCATGCTTATATAAGAATTTGTATTAATAGCTTAATCATTTTATCATATTGTATTAGCTTGTAGTTTACATTTACATGAAATTGCCAAATTATATTTCCATATAAACTGAGGATTATACAGATGTTTTTTTTTTTTATAATCAAAACAATAACCAACAATCTACTTGGTGCCTATATTTAATATTGGCTTATTATAATTATTATAATAAAACAGTCACATCATGCTTCTGTAGCTGCTTGGAATAGTGCTAAATCTGTGGAAGGTCTGTTTATTCAATATTAAAGTCCTAACCATGAGAGGCTGATGCCAATGAGACTGTATCGGAAATGTCGAGGGCATTTTATAATTTAACTTAGCTGCTGATATTGCAAAACAACCTGCTTTGAAATAAATTGCTTGGAAATTGTGTTTTTCGGAAATCATTTTAAATGGCGAACATGTCCTAATACAGGACATGTTATAATATAAGGATTTTTTCCTGGAACTGGATTGCATGCTAAAATAAAAAAATATAAATAAACAAGTAAATTAAATATAAAAAAATAAATAAAATAAAACACTCAGCAGCTTATAATTAATATAACAGTTAAAAGAAAAAGAGAGAGAAACAGACAAGAGAAAGCCTCTTACATGTGGGTCTGCGTGGTGCTGTAGACCCAGAGCTGGTAATGGAAGTGGAGCTCTCCTCATGCTCAGCCATATGTGAGCGGCGGGTTAGTATAGATGCAGGACGGGGCAGAGATGACCTCTTCTCTGGGCTCCGAGAACGACCATCCTGAGAACACAGTCATTAATCCTGTTAGATCATGCTAAACGTAAAGAAATAGTTCAGCCAATAGTAGTGTGAAACCGCGCACATACACACTGACTTTGGTCAGAGTGGTATAAATTGAGATTAAGATCTTTACATTCTTATGATTAAAATGTAAAAAAAAAAAAAAAAAAAACACACCACATACACTGTATTAAAAAAAAAAAAAAACTAACAAAAAAAATAATTATTTAAAAACTATTAAAAAAAATCTCTTGAATTATTTATTATAATTATTTTATTTTTATTATTTTATAAAAAAAATATTGTATATACTTTTATTTTAATGCTTTTATTTTATTTTAATATTTGTATTTTATTTTATGTTTTTATTGTATTATTTTTCTTTTATTACATTGTTGTCTTTTATTAAATTGTTTTATTTAATTAAATTGTTTTATTTTATTTAATTTTATAATTTTTTATTACGTTTTATTTCATTTTATTTTTTGCTTTATTTTATTTTTAATTTATTTATTATTATTATTTTTTATTCATTTATTTAATGTTTTGTTTTATATTTTATTTTATATTTTATTTATTACATATGTATTTTTTATTTTTATTATTTTATAATTTTTTAAATTTTATATTTTATTTTAATATTTTTATTTTAATATTTTAATTGTATTAAATGTTTTTATTGTATTTTTTATTTTAATAAATAGTTTTATTTAATTAAATAGTTTTATTTAATTTAATTTTAATTTTATTTTATATATGCAAATATGATCACAGAAGTCAACATAAGCTGTATATTCCAAATGTTTTCATTTATCAATTGAATATGTTGTTGATATCTGGAAAAACACAAGGGTGAGTAAATAATGACAGATTTTTATTTTTTGGCTGAACTAGTCTTATACAACCCATTACACTTCAACAATAATAATAATAATAATAATTAATACTTTTTTCCATTTATATTTCACAGAACCCATTCATATACTGTAGGGGAGCAGTTTTAAAAATCAGCCATTGCTAATATTACGCAGAAGCAAACAGTCATTCAAACCATCTCGCCCCTGCTTACCTTTACATGATATATATTTATTGATACTTGTGGGCCAGCTGAAGCAGGCCGGAGCTCATAAAGATCTGTCTCGACCAACTGGCTCCTTTTATTGAAGGAGCTGGCGGAGTTGGGCCGGGCCGGCAACAAAGCCTCTGCCCGAATTTTAGAGGTGGGGATCTTTGTTAGGGTTGTGGGATTGGAGGTCTATGATGAGAGGAACACGGACAGATGAGTGATTCATGCACAGTGAAAATGAAAACAAAAAACTTGAGCAGAAACGAATATGCAATTCAAAACGACAGCATGTTTAACTGAATGAAATGAGCAACATCTGACCACACATTTGGGCATTTCTCCGAATGCATAACCACTCGGGCATTAAAAATGAGCAAGCACAGAAAGTGGAAAACATGTCTAGTTTCTCTAAATGTAGTATTAGGCTATGGACAATTAAACTGCTGGAAGGAAGAACAATGGATAGCTTTAAGGTTAAAGGAAATGTCAAAACGTTCATGCAAACTTGTAAAACAACACAATAGGGATATGATATGGGATGTACTAGACAATACATTAGTACTATGAACAAAATGCTACTGTAAAACACAAAAAAATTTCTATATACTGATATATGTATGGCCTGGAGATGATCAAGTTAACAGCAAATTTAAATTTAAGGGTGAACTGTCCCTTTAAGCTGATCTGCAGTACACAGACTACTCTCCAATAATTTACTTAATATTACTTTAATATATTTGTATAAAACTTAAATCTGATATAGTTCTTACAGATGCCCGGTCTCTGGAGTGTCTGGCCACACTGAAAGGCAGTCGACCATCTGCAGACACTGCAAAATGACAGAAAAGAATCAAAATGAGAATCAAAAAGAAAATAATACATACTGTGAGCATGACCACTGACTTATATGTGCTTGAATGAAATTAAACAGATTGTACAGTCAAGCAAACACACTGAAACCTTAAGTGCAAAAATCACCACATTATAGTTATCACCCAAATACATAACAGAAAAAGAAATGGTCCCACTTTGTATTAACAGGCATAAATAAGTGATTTAAAATAAATAAGTGATTTACATTACACTGTTAAGCCATACTTTACACCTTAACCCACCCTTAAACCTACCCATACCACTAAATCGATCCCTAACCTTACCCGTATCCCAGCTCAATAGCACCATAAGTGTACTTTTTTTTTTTTAAATGCAAGAATCTAGAAGTTAAGGCCATGTAACTACATAAAAATGACCTTATCATTTATTCTCCCTTGTGTGGTTTTAAAACTTTATGATTTTTTTTTTTTAAATAACAGAAGAAAGAAACTCAAACTGGTTTTGATCAAGTGTGGGAGAGTAAATGATGACAAAATTGTCATTTGTGGGTGAGATATCTCCTTTAATATAAAGCGGGACCAAAGAAACTCAAAGGTTTGGAATCACTTGAGGGTGAATACATGTTTATTTATTTGGGTGAAGTGTCCATGTAAAGCTAAAGTCTGTCATGTGATGGGTGTGATTACTTAAACAGAAAGTCCTGACTTGCATTATTAGCGGAGTCATCGTTTCTGTGCAAACTGGTCAAAATCTTCTAAAAAAAAACAGCATTGTTTGGAGAATTTCACATTTCAAGCAAATCAACTTACAAATGGTTTATTTATAGATATATCGACAGGATTACTGATGGAAAAAGTATACCTTTAAGAACCTAAACTTAAAAGCCATCATGGTTTGTTTGTTTGAATGCACAAGCCACCAAACTTCAAATTGGGCTATTTGTAATCAAATATAGAATGGATTGTGACCCATAATATTAATTTAAATGGTGCAGTCTCATTAAAATGTGTAATTTTTTGATTTAGTGGCTAATTTGTATTCATTTATACAATCGCATTCATAGATTTGAGTAAGATTTGCTCATCCCCCAATGAGGAGTAGGGTTAGGGGTGGGTTTTGGGGGGGGTCACCCTCTTATAAAAAAAAAAATCATACATTTTCATTTAAATCATATGAATTGATACAAATGTGCCACTTTTCTGACAATAACTAAAATAGTTACATTGCCTCATGAGGCCTGAAATCTATTTAGCTACTGGAAGAATCTGTTCTAAAACCTCTTGGCAAAACATAACAGAGAATTTGAAAACGAACCTTATTACATAAGAGGCATTCAGTCTAATTGGGGCATTGCAGCAATGTATCAGATGTCTACCATAGAAAAATTTCCAGAAAGCTAACAGTGCAAGTTCATTATAGCACAGTAAGTTCCTTTTCTCCACACAGATGGAGGCCGTTTCTCTTAACCGAGCGCCCAGAACTAACTCAAACCACCAGTTGCCTGGCAACCAGAGCAATTGGTCCCTGAATGTTGTATCCAATAGAATAGAAATGTTACAAAGGAGAGGAAATAGTGATTGCTTTATGCTACACCTCATACATGTCTAACACATTTAAGTCAGAAGGACATCCTTTAAAATTAATCCACAGACACAAAAACGCACGCACAAAGTGATTTGATGCATCATATTTTCACAATATTCAATAAGCAGTGCTTCTTTGAAAAGAAACAAAGTGTGAAAAAGCGAGGAAACAGAGAGAATACATGCAGACAAGAAAGCACAGTTCAAAAGTATGAGAAAATAAAACCATTATAAACCAAACTGAATAAAACACCAGTGACCTTCATTACAAACACACCATGGAAATAATACAATGTGTTACATAAAATACATTAAAACAAAACATTAGACAAGCATCACCCTTAAAACAACATGCCAATGCCCATGTTTGCCAGCCACATTGCAAAACAGCTCCATGTGACAGAGATCACCTGTGGGTTTCCGCTTAACACACGCATGATGTTGGGTAGGTCTAGGGTGCCTTATGGTAGCCTTTAAAACGCTCTTCCGGGAAGGAGAGCACGTCTGAATATCAGATTTTTTTGTGAACTCAGCCTTCTTAATCACAGCTACAAGAGGGAGACACAAAATCAAGGAAAGGCACAGCAGCATAATTCAGGAAAAAAGAAGTTGAAGTCATTTAAACCCTTAAATGATCAAATAAACTTTTACAAAAAAATAAACATAGGAAAAAAATTAAAAGAACATGTGATGGCCAGTAGCGTCAAAAATGCATTGAGATTTCATTGATTTCAAGATAATGATTACAATTTATGTAACTAAAATCGCATGCACTTTAAATAATCACTTCTGTTGTCTCTAAAAATTATTATTTGAATAAAAATGAAAAACAAAACATCCATCCAAACTTTAACATAAATGTCACCAGAAGAAAATAAAAATAAAGACAAACACAGGAAAAAACATTTAATGTCACTCCAGCAACAAAAACCTTTTTTCTTCTTCATCTCATCCTTCTGAAGGGGTAGTGGCTCCTTGCGAACAGGTTTGCGTTCGGGGGTGGAGATCCGTCCTTTGGCTCTGCCACCTTTAGCCTTTGGTTTGACAGGTTTCTCTGCGGCTGGTTTCTTGACAGGACTCTTCACTCTTGGTAGAGGCTCAATTTTCTCTGTGGCCATGCTCCTATCATCATCTATAGAGTATATTAGGTGAAACACGCAAGCTACACTTATACCAGCCTGTAAACATAGATTTACTTGATATCCAACATGGCCCTTACAGAAATAATAAAATACCAAACTGCACTCTATATACTTGCACAGCAGCAAATTTACAACATAGTTAACATTCGGAATGGTTTTGTCATTTGCTGAGCAAATTTAATGCAAAAAATATATATTAAAATCAGACCTTGAGTGTCCACCCAGGAGCTGTCTAAGATGGAGTCATCAATGGTAGTTTCATCTTTGTAGTCATCATAACTTTGAGTTGGGGCCTCACTCTCTGGCGCCTCTAACTCTTTAGCTGGACATACAGGAGGCTCAACCGACTCAGGAACATCTACGATTTCCTCCAGACTGGGAGCCTCCATCTCTACTTCTTGAGCCATTTCAACAGACTCTTCCTCCTCCTCTTCTTCTTCCTCTTGGAGGAGCTGTGGGTGTTCCTCTTCAGAGGGAGCAGAGAAGCGTACGCTGTGCCCAGACACTTCGCTCTCATCAATGGTCTGCACCACTGTTATAAAATCATCTTCTACTGTCACCACTGACTCAATCGCAGCTCTAGGCTCAAGAGTTTCTTCTGCAGCTTTTGCCCCTTCCAAAACTTCATCCTCCACTTTGTCTTTCTCAATCACTTTAACCTCCTCTTTTTTGATGACAACTTCTGGCTCAGATTTTTCTGCCACTGGCTTCTCTTCCAAGATTAAAGCTGGCTTTGGTTCTGGCATGACCTCTTCAGGTTCCTCAGCAAGCTCCACCTCTTCCTCTGCTTCTTGAGTCACTGTGGTGTCAACAGGAGCCTCATCTGGCTTTAAAGGAGCTGCCTGAGGTTTCTCCTCAGTAACTTTCTCTTTGACAGGCTCCGCTGAGTCTTTCATCTTTACCTCCTGCTCAGAAGGTCTCTCTTCTCTAAAATATTTCTCAAAAGACCCAACAGGAGATAGCCTGTTAGGATCTGTTTTGAGAGCTTCTTTCTCAACTGGTGATCTAGGTTTCTCCTCATCTGTGGCGCTTTCTACAGAAGATGCTGGGGATGGTCTGAGGGGTCGAGCAATTCTGTCCTTTGCAGCTCCAGTGAGCTGATACACGTCCTCTGCATCCACCTCCTCATAGGCTTCTTGGTGGACAAGGTCTGGTTTATTCTTCACCTTTTCCCTGAGTTCCTGGAGCTCCCGTTCCTCCTCTACACTCAGTGGCCGGTCTTCCATCTCTAATTTGCGAATTTGCCTCTCATAGGCAGCTATTTCAGCTTCAGTTTCAGCTGCAAGTTTAGTATCTGCATCTAGATCAGGCTTTGCTTCCTCAAGAGTAACCGTCACCTTTGGTGTGATAAAGGTTTCAGCCGGTTTGTCTGGCAGTCCTTTCTCATTATCTGGTAAAGTTGGACTCTTGATTTCTTCCAAAGGTTCAGTTGTCAAAAGCCCAGACTTGTCTTGCACATTGTCTGTAGAAGGATTTTCAAATAGTGCAGTTTCGTTTTCAAAGGAATCTTTGTTTTGTGGCTTTTCCTCCTCTGATTTTGCCTGTGGCAAAATAACTTCTATTGTTTTTACATCTTCGGTTGATTGACTCTTCTGTTGCCCAAATGCAACAAGGCCAGTTTCTTTCTCTTCTGATATCACAGTGTTGAAGATTTGAGAAGAAGTGTCTATTGGACTGTGCACATCTGCAGGGGATGGCATGGGACCAGAGTATTCGCTAAAGACACAATATCCTTGCTCCTCCAACTGCATTTCTCTTTTTGTAGCAGTTTGGGCCTGGTCACCTTTGAACAAATGTGCAAAAGAATCACTTACAAGAGAAGACATGTCCATTGGGACAGACTTTCTCCTCATCATTTCTTGATCAGTGTTGTCAGATGTCAACCTTGAACGAGTACCTGCCAGGTCCAACATTTCAGGCAGGTCTGGGGCCATGACGGTGCCATTCTTGTAACAGTACTTAGCTTGGATGGGTGATTCTGGAGATTCTGTCAGCAGACTGGTCTTTACATCAGTGACTGTTGCTTGGGGAGGTGAAGATGATGCTGTTGTAACAGAGGTTGTTGCCTCCAGGATCAGTGGGGGACATGGAGGGAGTTTCTCCACTGAGGGGGTTGTGACAGGAAGGTAATCAGCTGATTCGTCAAGGCTCCCACTAGTATGAGACATGATGTCAGTGGCCAATGGAGAGAAATTTCTGGGACGTCCTTGAGCATCTCCATGATCCATTGCCCCAATAGTAATATTCAAAGAGTAACTTCGCTGCTCTAGAGCCAATTTCCCAGGAGACAATCTGCAGTCATCTCTTCTGTCCGCTGGTGAAGTGGTATCTAGTGTGTTTGCACTACTTTTCGGAAGATCTGGTTGGACTTCCAAAGACTGTGTTTGAGCCAATGTGCTGTAGCTGATTTCAGGAAGTGGCATGTTACCAGTAAAGTCCTTTTGTTCATCTGATGTAGTACTCAGCTCATAATACCCTTCTCCTTGAGATCCGGCAGCATCGGTTTTAATTGTTGTGGTCTCAAAGTAAGCAGACATGCCAGATTTGTCCTTCACGTCTCCCTCTGCTGCTATGTGCATTTGTTTTTCTTGAAACTGCTCTGATTTGACCTCATTAATATTGCTGGAGACACATAATTCAATTGAAGGCTGTTTTACAGCACCACTTTGTCCATCAGGATTTTCAGTTGGAGCCTCATAAGGTTCTTTGGCATAACCCTGATCACTTGGAGGCACTTCAAAATCCTCCATGGGGCATGTTAGAGCAAAGGGGCTTTCTGGCATATCTGCATCTCTGGCAAGGCTCTGGTAAGATGGGAGATCATCATCGAGATGCATTGCGGATTCAGTGAAGTCCATGCCAATAGGATCTGTCCTCTCACTCTCTGGCCTCTCTGCTTCCATCTTCAAAGCTGAAAGCAAATCTCAAGTAGTCTGCATTGTATTGAATTATTAATAATTCAAAGTACAACTTGTTTGCCAGGCCAACCACCACACAGACAGGCAAAGCTCTTGGTAAAATGAACATCCATTTTCAAATACCAGCAGCCGATGAGACACACATACCAATTCAGTGATGGAGTGATAGCATGGATATGACAAGGACCAGCATGCAGACCCAGAACAATTAATGTTGCGTGGATGAGGTCCAGAAAATGAAGATGAAATATCCAAGGCGGTGGTCCAACACGATACTGACGTCAGTACACCAGCAGCAAGATGGAATGGCTGATTTAAAAACTTCTGCCAAATACATATACAGAGATTATGGAAAATGCACAGTGGTTCTCATTTTCAGCAGATAAACACTAGTAAAAACTTATAAGACAATATGCGAGCTACTTGTTGATTAAGCTTACTTTTGTGCATTAATTAGGTTTAAAATACACTTATAGAAAAAACACCACTGATTTTATTACTTAGCATTTCACATAATAATAATAAAATAAAATGAACATTTTAATGTAAACCACATGAAATGACAATGCTTCGGAAAAAAAAACAAAATTAAAGAAAAAAATCAAATTTAAATGAAATCAACAAGCTTGGCTTTTCAAATGCCTTTGAAAATGAAGCATAACAATATCACAACAGCAGAGGATTCACAGAATCCCACATGAAAAAAATGCAGGTGTTTTGTTGAAGCATGCAGCAAAAATCACCTACAAACTGGCAATGTAGCTGGCAAATAAAAATAACTGAGCAATGGATAACAATATATGGAAGAGGTCGACCTGGCAGCAGTAGCATCAATACAGAAATAAGCAGAAAGGTTCAGAAAAAAAGCTTCATCAGATAGCTAGCAGATGACAGCTGCTCTGGGAAAAGCATTTAAGAAGAAAGACAATGACAGACAGACACATAGCTCTGGCCACAGAAGCTGGTCACCATCAAGCCTGTGTTGCCTTGCAGCATTAGCAGATAGAGGAGATATTTGAGCCCACATTCCCTTAGAAAGCTCTCACGATGCTTTCGCTTTTTTGTGAAGGGAGAGAGAAGCATGCAGGTCGGGAGAAGGATGGACACACCTTCTGTAGGGCTTTCTTGCCCCCCTGCCTCCTCAGCTCTCCCATTAGGGGCCTCGTCAGCAGCAGTAGCTGCCTGTGTGTGAACATCGGCCTGCAGGCCCGACAGAGCCTGGGCCTCGCCTATGACCTCTGCTCGCTCTAGGAGCTCAGATGGAGGTTCCTGCTCAGGCTCCTCCCCACTCCACTGCTCCTCATCCTCCTCCTCCTCCTCCTCCTCCTCTTCCTCTTCCTCTAGAGCTGCTGCTGTTGCTGCGGCTTCTGAAGTCTCCTCCTCTTCCTCCTCTGCAGCTGAGAGACTCTCTATGGTCTCCTCTTCTTCATAAAGAGGGAGACAAGTGGAAACATCAAGACTATAGACAACACAGACTTGGGTTACTTGGGAATAAAAAGACGGGACACTTTCAGCTCTATTGGTTATGTAATTTTATGATTTGCAGTATGTACCCGTTTTTTCTCTGACCTTCAGTATATGAATTAGTGAATCGAGGTGAATGAGAAAGATGTTCATGCACACCATTAAACAACAGTATAATCAAATCAACAATCTTATCTTACTGCCTCAAATTTGCACTGCTTTGCAGAGTGATGTTATTGGATTTTTGTACGTATCCTTTTAGAATTACATGACTTAGCAATTCATTTGTTTTCTCTGAAGAACATTTTTTGTGGAGTGAACATGACTAAAAACATTTATATCTCTTTTCTGTTTGTGGTGTTCCAGACTTTAATTGGGCTTCATTTGGATTTTCATTGGCGTATCAAAAAAGAAACTAAATACAGCCACACTGGATCTGATATTTATGAAACTGCTACATGCCGTTCAAAACAGATTTTCTAAAGGAAAACTTGCATTCGTGCGATTGCTTAAATCAGTTAACTTCAGCCAGTAATCAATGTCGGCTCTTTCTACTCATTTCCAAATATGCACCTCTCAGTTACATTATTTCAAAAGCCTATGATGAATACTGTACTTGAGCTCCTTCATTTGTTCAATTTTATTCTTGAACATGAAAAATGACTTGCACACAACACACTTGCGCACATTGCTCTGTGCATCTGCATTGTTTCTCAGAGACTGAACAAAATTCAGCGGCATAATGCTGGACAGTGAGTTATTGAGATGTCAGAATGAATGTGAAATTGGAGATGTAGAATTCTTGCACTGAACAAAGCTTTTGATGTACAATAGTTTTTAGTTTTTTTTGAGAGATTGAGAGAGAGAGAGCGCGAGAGAGCGAGAGAGAGAGAGAGAGAGAGAGTAGAGAGAGAGAGATTGAGAGAGAGAGAGAGAGATTGAGAGAGAGAGAGAGAGAAGGAACTGCAATGGTGTCTGCTGGGAGTCAGGCTAGATATGGTGACACAGACCACAGCAGGTCATTGCTCAGCTGGATACTGCAGTGGAAGGTGGTATGGAGTAAAGTAAGAGGATTACAGAAAATTAGAGAGGTTGACAAATTCGCAGCAAATGTAAAGAGATTTAAGAGATTTACTGATTCTGACTCCACTTAATGATCCTGTTAATGGATTGTCTTAGTAATTTTGAGGAAGTAATGCAACCTTAAACAAGTTATTACTTACAATAAAAAGTGAATATTAGATGAAAAATCATTATATGGAAAACTCATTATTATACTTAAGCAGAAAACTCAAGCAGAATTGTGAAATCCTCTCATAAAAATGGAATTTACTGTAAAACACAAACGGATTTGGCAAATTCTGGATAAATCAAAAGCGTTCACCTAAGCAAAAAGGGATCTAGACTATAGTCTGTTGTCTGTCCATAATAAACGGCAAAGAATATTTAAATATTCAATGAAATAACAAACCTTACTGTATATGAATTAAAAAAAGAATCTAATAAAAATGCAGTTACATTTGAAAAAAATTCATTTAAACATTCAAATAAACATTTAAAATTTAAATTTAAGACACTATATTTATATATTGTATTTAATTAAAAACCATGTCTCAGTTTTTTTTTGGTGAAATGTTACAAATTTAACTGCATTTTTGATTACTTTAATTTATTTTACCATCACAAAATAAATGGATTGCAGACAAATAAATATACAAA
>CAIGQW010053321.1:5444294-5460270 GCA_903798125.1 Danio choprae
GCATTTATTGACACTTATTAATTTTGTTTTATTTTTTCCCCAACACATTCCATTCAGATTACAAGCTCACAGTTTATCTAAAATAAAGCAAATTAGACATTTATACATCTTCCAAATCTGCTGAAAACATGTGGTCGCAGCATTTTCAAATATAATTCTTGTTTTTCAACTCATAAGCATAACCCACATTGTAATAAGGTCAGAGATGCATGCATGTCTGAGCGTCTGCACATGTGCACACGTGTGTTTATTTGTGCGTGTTTGTGTGTGAGCCACCATGTAAAGAGCTGAAAGTCTTCCTGTGATCTACAGCACGTGTACATCAGCAGGTTGAAGGGATGTGAGGGGCCTGTTGAGACGCATGGGTACGTTTTGGGCCTGATGAGGAACGATCAAAAACACAAATGGACAGACAGGCGAACATACGGGCGGACAGATGCGGAGACAAGAAGACGGCAAACAGGCAAAGGAGAAAATGTGCACAGCATGCACAAATGTCCTGCTGATGCGGCAAGTCATTTGGATTTCATTTTCAGAGTCAGTGACCTTCCTCCTTTAACACTAGAACTACCAGAACTACCTTTAACACAGAACTACTAGAAATTAAACAGTAAAAAAACAAAAACTGACCGTTCCTACTAGACTGCACTGAATATCACTTTTCTCAAATAATGTTTATTGGTTTCTAAATTAATCTTTAAATGTCTTTCATTACATTTTTACATGGTATTTTATGTGAGCCTATATGTGAGAACAAACCTAGTATTATGTTTCATGGGTATATTAGTGGGAATAGCCAAAATACAAAATTACAGACTTTTATTTTATGCCAAAAACTATTAGAATATAAAGAAAATATCATCTTGAAGACATTTTGTACATATCCTACAGTAAATTTATCAAAACCTAATAATGGTTAGCAATATGCATTGCTAATAACGTAATTTGGACAACTTTAAAAGGGATATTGTCAATATTCAGGGTTTTGTTAACCCTCAGATTGTCAATAGGTGTATCTCAGCCAAATATTGTTCTATGCTAACAAACCATATATCAAATGGAAAGACTCTACAGCTTTCAGATTGCATATAAAAAAATTACTTATAACTGGCTTTGTGATCCATGGTTTGTTTTGTAATTTTGTCCGGCAAAGTTTTTCCATTTTGCATAGTGAAAATGTCGTTTTTAAAAGTCTAAAGGCCAACAAATATAGAATAAAGCAAACTATTTCGGTAGATGAATATCTATCTTTCCTTAATACATTTTTACTTTAGGACTTTACAAAGCTCTAAAGTTATTGCAAATGATTCTATGCTGCCACCACTGGAAGCAAACCAATTAATAAATGGATCTGTTATGTTAAGATAGTTAAACATCAGAACAAAAAAACTGAAATTGTAAGAATATCAAAATGTGTTGACAAACACAGAACCTGCTATTATAGCAAACTGCACATTTAGATTCTAAATAAATCAATATTCTCTTAATTAATTTTTAAAAATAAAAACAAATTTAAATAAACAAGCATTCCATTGATTCCACTATTAAAAATTCTGGAATATCAGGCTTATGGAAAAAAAGAAAGAAAAAAAATGCCTTTTAATTTGTCCAAACGAATTGCTTTTCGTAAAAAAACCCAGAAAAAAAAGTTTTGGTTTTTTTAACATATTTACAGTAAAAAAAGTACAAAATAACTTTATGGCACATGATCCTTACTTAATATTCAAATGAGTTTTGGCATAAAAGAAACATCTAAAATTTTGACCCATGCAGTGTAGTTTTGGCTGCAACATAACACGTATCATTAACACATCATTAGCATTTATTACAATATAATATTTACTTTTTTAAGTCATAAAAGCTAATTTATAATAAAACCAATTAATATTACACTGAGTGTCTTATAAAGGATTAATAAAAACATTACCGTTGTGCATTTCAATGCACAGCAAAATAAAAACATTTTTTAAACAGAAACCTATACTGAAATAATAATGCATGTGGTCAATTTGACCATTATGGCAATTCGAGGTAGAAATACTGTGTTTTGTCATTTTAATAAACCAACAACATTAGAATAAAATACACATACATGTAATAAAAATCAGAATACTACAAATATGTGTTTCATGTCATTGTATTATTTAAGACTTAGCACTTCTAGTGTTAACCAAGCAGCAGGGATTTTGCCTCTAAAAACACAACTGCACAGCACAAACGTGGTGCAAAATCCAAACGACTTGCAATGAACAAGATACGAAAACAGAAACCACCCCCATAAGACACGCTTCAGTCAGAGTGGGCACGATAACAACACTGACAAAAGACAGAGAGAGACCAGAGAAAGAGAGAGGTGTTGATGCTGAGCTGAAGGAAGAAGAGGATGGAGAAAGAAAGAGAAAGAGAGAGGAAGGAGGGGAGCAAAGAATGGCAGACAGGAACCATGCGAGGTTCACCTTGGATCTGTCTAAACGCGGCGGCCTGCCCTGGAGGGCGAGAGCCAGAGCGCGTCCACTCTGGGCTGAATAAAGGGTGCTCATAGTATTCCTCGTCAGAGTGGTACGGGTCATCCTCAGGCACAGACACTGAGATGGAGGGGGCGAGGAACTTGCACCTCTCGCGAGAGTTTTGGAAGCGGCGGAGAGGACCTGCTTCCTCCTCATCCCCTACATCTACAAATAGACACAAGGAAAAGAACTGCAGGGAAATCTGGACAAAGAGACTGAGACAAAGAGACAGAGGAGAAGAAAGAAAGGGTGGAAGAACAAGTGGAGAAGATCAAGGGGGAAAGAAGGTGAATTAAGGATATCGTAAGCTGTAATCGAAAGGGGAAGAGAGGTAGAGAGAGAAAGAGAAAGAGAGAAAATAAAACAATAAAGAGAATGTGTACAAAAAGTAAAGAGAAAGACAGACACACACACACACACAGAACACAAACAAGAAACACAAAGTGTCGAGAAACACAAAGTGTGGCCGTAGCGGTGCGATGCCATAATCAGATTTTTATAGGTTTCTAGAAAAGTGAGGAAAGTCTGAAACTGATAGAAATATATCATTTTAAGTGTCTGCTTAAAGTCAACATGAATCGACACTCAATCGAGACAAAGATATAAACAGATTGTTTTAATTGTAATGTGAATGTTTGTGATACTTTTTCTGTCAAAGGCCTAAATGCAATATATTAGGAGTAATGAGCGTGTTCAAATAAATATTCCATTGTGATATAATGATTACATAAAATATCCAAAATGGACCCAAAAATTATAAACCAAAAATAGTAAATAACAAAAATCTAATATCTGCAATAACTGAGGGGATATCTCAGTAAATCTCATGTATCAAAGATGAGAGATTTTAGTTTCTGCATGAAATTACACTTACAAAAGTCATTTTTATATATACATAGAAAATATACTAAATGTAAAAAAAACATTCATGTTTCTAATAACTTGTGTGAAAGTAAAATGTCAAAACATTGGTGAAATAATCTTTCATTGTCATTAAGAGTATAGCAAATATATTTATATAAATATGAAATATCACACTTATTCTGACCTGCAAAAAGATGCTAAATTTATACAGGGTTTCTGCAGGTTTCATCAAGTCATATTTAAAACGTAAGACTTTATAAACACATTTTTAAGACTATTATTAATTCAGTTTCAGATTTATACAGAGCTAAACACTAAGGGTTGGCCAATAAACAACTTTTACTAAAATTTGTTATTTTTAGCCACATATTTTAAATGTGCAAAACAAGCAAAGTCTAGTTGTAAACATACACTTTTTCAAGTTTAATGTTTCTTTAATAAGAAATGGATGTTTTAAAAGCTATAATAAACTAAATAAATGCACAAGAGTCTGTCCTCACCAAGTAGCTATAAATACATGGAGAACTTTTAAACGAATGTTATTGTAAGTACAATAAATAAACCACATCGATAAACAGTTACCTGTTAAATGTATAGTAAATTATTAAATATATTAAACATTGCTGACAAGTGGGTAAAATAAGAAAGACATTTAAGAGGGTGTCTTCTGTATGTTATGTTAAAATGTATGATAGTCAATTTTTGCATTGCTCACAAATAAACAGGAAACACTCTTATATCAATAAATGAATTAATTAATAAATCTGTATTGCACTTTCATGCTTACAAAAAAAACGTACTTTGTGTATTTGACCAAAATACATAATATAGGAATCCCAGGGTAAGATTACTTCCGCACAAAACAAAGTTAAAAAAATAAAAACCAAAGCAGAAAAAAGTAGGAAAACTAAACTATTTTAAATTCTACTCAATAACACAAGGAACACATTAATCACACTTACAAAATGACTTTTGCTGCTTCTTCAAACTACTTATTTAAAATGAGTTGAAACAACACAATTCTTAAGGTTTTTTGGAGACAACTTATTTATTTTGTGTTCAATCCATTTCAATTTGTAAAGTAAGTTAACTTAATCGATTTGTTTTGGAACAACATTTAGGAATTGTGTGGAAACTAGCATTTTTTTACAGTGTTAAGTATACACTTTATGACTGCGTTTGGTGTTAGTTAAAGTGTTAATGGCATTCGTGTTCAGTTT
Organism: Danio choprae; assembly: GCA_903798125.1. NCBI lineage: Eukaryota > Metazoa > Chordata > Actinopteri > Cypriniformes > Danionidae > Danio > Danio choprae. The sequence continues at coordinate 5,448,886 of CAIGQW010053321.1, forward strand.
AGCAGCTTCAGAGAGTAATCTGAGAATGGCATTGACCCATCAACGGCAGCAGAGTCAAACACAGTCAAAACGACAAACGAGCACAAGCCCACGACATGAACAGCACCTACAGCACAGCACAACATGCAAAACTGCAGACGAGGACGCACAGAGGAACTGAGAGAGGTTTGAAACAGTCAACAGATCTCTAAAGAGGGGCTTTGGAGAGAGGATGAGCAGGCAACCTGAATGCAGCACAGTTTCAGCAACAGCCCTGCAAACATCAGCTGGAAGTGAAACCGCACAGCATTCAGTTCAAAGGTTTCAGGCTTTCATGCAGGGCGGAGTCTAGATCTATGACTGGGCGGGGTGTGAGAAAGGGGGTTGAGTTTGATTGGTTAGGAGGACCAGAAGGGGGTGGGGTGGGGGTCACTGGGGCGTGGGTTTTTTAAGCTCCCGGAGTTAGCGGTGATGAAGATGAGGCCATGTTTTAGAGCTGGAGATGCTGGATGAGGAAGAGGAGGCTGACTTGAATGATGTCAACAAAGGAGGCAAAGTTGTTCCTGCAAACACAACTCCATCAATCTTTGGACCGGCCCCACAGATCGGAGCGGGCATCAGTGAGAAGGGTGAACTCAGCCTGGAAGAGGGGGGACTAGCAGATGTCCCCCCAGTAAAACACCCTCATTCAAGGTCAGAGAGTGACCGGAATACTCATGGGAGGAAGAAAAAAAAAAAAGTGTGGTTTTTCAAGTTCTTTCAGTGTGTTTCTCACCTCACCTCTCTCCATACACACATGAAGCATGACCCTACCTTGATCCAAAGGCCCGAAATGCTCTGCTGCTGGAGATGGAGGAGGTGAGGGCGGCAGGTTTGCGGAGTCTTCCACTGCAAACAAATAGACAAAGATCAGAGATCAGTACAATGTTTGAGATCAGAACAATGTAGTCCCCAATTGCGGCTCTGTTCCAATGCCTAGTGTGCAGCCTACATAGGATTAATGGGAAGCGATCGTAGGAGACATCCTGAAAATGCAAGTTTCTAATTAACTTCCTTAATTCTATATTTAAGGGTGTTTTCGCACCTTTTTAATTTAAATTGTTAGAATGTTGCCGTTCCTTCTTGGTTTAATTCACTTTCAAATAGGGCTGTTACGATACCTAGTATGCAAAATACTCGCAGATACTTGCAAAATTCTGGCATTGGCGAGTATTTGAAACCATCTTTAAAAGACAAATGCTCACTAGCTTTGCTTAACACTGCAAACCCAGAGTCAGTTCTTCTTCACTGCTCAGAATGCAAACACAGTAAGTTGTGCTTTGTTAGAGCATTGACAAAGAAGACTGTAACGCACTATTTTATGAAAAATTCTGATTTTAAGTTTCAAAGAGGTTATTTTTCCATATTATTCATATTATTTTTTTAGATTTCTTTATTTTTTGCACTGATTTTTTGTTAAGTTAATGTAGTTACTGTAGCTACTATTAAAACACATTTGTTTCAGTTTGTGGTGTTTAATTTGTGGCTGAACTTGTTTCAGTAAAGTACAGTAAAGAATATTACTGTTGAATGTCTGATAGTAAAAATGTCAGATAATAAAAATACTCTAGATCACTGTATGTATTCGTTCACGTTTTATTGATGGGTAGGTCTAAAGGACACCATAAATGAATTCTGTCAATTTAAACAGGACTAGCAGTATACACAACTGTTTCTACAGATACACACTCAAGTATTGGTTCAGTACTCTGTATCGGAATCGGGAAGGAAAAAGGGTATTGGAACATCCCTACTTTCAAAAGACATTTCTGAACAGACTAAATGTGATGAATAAATGCCACTTGTACATTCACTCTCCTCTAATTCAGCTCTTGTTACGACATTTGTGATTTCTTTAGTGCAGATCGATGTTTATTAAAACAACAAATCAGAACATTATAATATTTTCTGAGAGATCATGTGACATTGAAGATTGTAGTAATTCAGCTTTTTGCCAGGACAGGAAAGCTTCATTTATTTAGGTTTATCTTAAAATATATTAAGACTATTATAAATTGTAACAGTATTCCACATTAGTACTGTTTTATTTCTACATATTTGGTCAAATAAATGCAGCCGTGGTGGTTTGATTTGACATTTTCGAGCTTCAAAAAAATGTGAATTGCAATGTAAAAAAAAACCCCCAAAAAAACAGTGAATCAACTTCTGGATCACAGCTCACAAAAGATTTGTATGGTAAAAGCAGTAAAGAGCAGACAGGAAATGATGAAAAGAGGTAGAGAAAACATGATTAGGAAATTCAAGTTGGCTTACAAGTGATCTTAATAATGCGCAATTGCATATAATGACTACACAAGAAAAACACACACCCCAGTGGGCATGTTTTAACAAGAAAAAATACATTCAAGAAGGAAAACAATTTTGTATCTTAAAATACAATTAAAACTGCTTATTAAGGGGCACCGGGGGCAAACAGTTTTATAACAATGGATTTGAATGTAAAATTTCCATCCAAAGATATGAATGCATGGTTGTGTGTGTATGTGTGCGTCTTTTCTAAGGATATGCTGAGCAGAGAGGAGTCTGGGCTCAGGATTGGTATGCTGAATACTTTGTCGTCTCTAATCCTTTGAGCTTTTCTGACAGACCGACTCAACATCAAGCGTGTTAGTGCAGAAATCATTATCTAATTTTGCTGACTAATTCCGGAACAGCAAGTGGAAACTTGGAGCTACAGATTGAATAAAATTGTTCCCTTTTTCTTTTGAAGTCTGACAAAGCAGCGTGTGAGGCATAGGACAGCATATGTAATGAGAATGGCTGTAAAGGATGACTTGCAATTTAGTAAAACTAAAAAAAAAAAAAAAGATCTAAAGGCCATTGTATGCAATACATTTTTGCTATTTTAGCTTTCTAAAATAAAAGTGAATAAATATGAATTATCACATTTTTGCATACATTTATAACATTTAATGTCACCAGCATACCATACAGTCAGGATAAAGCCAAAGTTAAAGCAAAGTACTGTAGCAGCACACACAAATGAACTTTCCAAACCATAAAAACACACCACAGAAAGCATGCAGAACAACCACGAAGAAAAACAAAGTCCACTTTGCACTTGATCAACCATATAAAACAAAGAATGCTCATACACACACACATAGAGAGAGAGATAGATAGCCAGGAGCAGTTGAATACAGAAACCAAGCAGAGAGGAGCTTGGACAGGCCAGCTGTCAGGGCAGATATGCCATCATGAAGGAAAAGAAAGTGTGATGTGTGATGATGCTTTCCACAGATTCGATCCACAGCATGAGGAATGAACTGACACAGCGACAATGCTGATCACAAACCACAGGGATAAAACAGCAAAACACGTCTCTCCATGTCGTGTCTGACAAATATGAAAATATGTAAATATTTAAAGGAACAGTTCTCCTGAAAATGAAAATGAACTGAAAATCTTCTTGATATATGAGAAGCAGTGACGTCTGTAGTGTAAAAAGGTTTGAATAAATTTGTTTTAATTCAATAAATTCACAGAACTGGTTGAAATACTTAATAAATTTCCCATTTTTAAATCTTAAGAAAATGTGTAATTATAACTTTCTGTAACTTGAGCAGCATATAAAATGCTAGCTGAATACAACGCAAGTCGCGTTGGATAAACGTGTATGGGATAATTATATGGTGCTTGCCTTTATAAAGCCTGAAGCCCCAGTTTCCATTAACTGTAGAAGAATGCTACCCTTAAAATGTTACAGGACAAAATATGGTAAATATTCTGAAATATTATCATTAACTTCTTTTCATTTTAAACTGTAAATTGGACTTTATTCTTGTCACGGAAAACCTGAATTTTCAGCAGCCAATACTTTAGTCTTTAGTATCACGCAATTCTTCAGACATCTTTCTAACATACTGATTTAGTCTTATCACTGTTGGAAACAGTGCTACTTTTTTTTTTTTACAAAATGACAAATTTGACGAATAAAAAATATTATTTAGTTGATTTTTTTAAAACAAAAGTATATCTGTCTTTCTTGTTGCTGCATAAAAATATATTATTTGAAAAATATTATAGGAATATTATTTTAAAAAATATGCTGGTCTAAAACTTTTGAAGTAAGTGAGCCAAACTTACTCATATTTAGCCTTTATGTTCAGTGGATAAATAGGGAAATTTATGGTTTTGTGAATTTAGAATGATATCAATAAATTAAAGACATTTTTCCTTTATAAGTGATTTATTCCTTTAAGAAATATTTGATGTTGCTCTTAAAAACCTCTAAACCTATAACATGTGAAATTACTTCCTCAATGTGAAGTTAAAGCTTGCTGGAAGGTCCTCCAAAAAAGGATTCACGAACAAAAAAAATGTACCATTCTCACTGCCTTCCATTTATATTTTTCATCTCTGCATTTCTCACCAACCCTAAAAAAAACACTTTAAGGGTGTGGTCAACCTCCACGTATCCCTGGATGCTCTCCTGCAGGCCTACCTGATGGTAGCCTGACGGCAGTTTCCGGATGCAGCTCCTGCTCTCCCTTCAGTACCGCTACTGCTTCAGCCGTAACCTCCTGCACGATCCGCGCCGACACTTGCTCTGTGCGACACACACACACACCCTTACATGAGCACGAATACAGCATAATGTTCACACATACTTTCTCAAGTCCGAAGAGGATTTCTTTACACGCACTCTTACCACTCAATAAAGCCTTACAATTCTAACAAAGAGATACGATGAGCTCGGCAAGAGAATGAGACTGAATAACACTGTGAGCAGCTGCGGCAGCCCACACAATGTCACACACACAATTAAAGCCCTTAATAGTGTTAACAACAAATATTAAACCATTTGAAAAAAATTTTATAAGGTCATTCTCAGAGGCTTCCATTAAACAAACACAGAGCACTACAAGCAACAGAAGTGATTCATGTCAACGCTTACACTATTATTCAAAAGTTATTCAAATAAGAATGAAATCATCATCAAGGTTGATGCTTTAATGCACCTTTTTGCATTTTAATATAATTTATTAATAATTGTAATTTATTCTAGTGATTGTTGAGACATAATTCTAGTCTTAAGTCTCACATGACCCATCATCAGAAATCATTTCAATGTATCGACTTGGACCTGGTACAAAGATACAGTAATAGTGTGCAGTGGGTTCAACTCTGCAGCTGGAATAGCACATCAGATTCAGTTTCAGCATACAGTGTCTCTACGTTTGAGAGAAGTTGACCTGAAAGCCCAATCTGCAGCAACCAATCAAAAAAATGCCTTTTGCATTCAATAACACATTAATAACAAGTGCAAATGTGTCAAAATGACAAGTGACAATAATTTAAAGCAGGGGTACACAACTTTTTTCCTATAAACTTTTTTCCTATAAAGCAAACTTAATTGAGAGCTGTGGGCCGAATACATACCAAACCATATATATTAAAGTTGCCACAGCTAATTTCCTAATTTTTCTGTAATATTTAACAATAACTAGAAAATGTTAATTTAAAAGTAACTAATGCAGTATCATTTTTAAGATTTTATAATGAACTTATTACATTAAAAACATAAACAATACTATATATAGCACAATGGAGTTCAATGCTGAATACACTAGTCTAGCTGCTCCTGCCTTTACCTTGATTTGATTGCAGATGTCTTGTGCATGGTCCTCTATCTGTCAAGTGACAGTATTTACATTTTTTAAGTCCGATTCATTTTTAACATTTTATTGAATTATTTAAATTCAGTTGGATTCTTTTGTAGATCAGCAATAAAACAAAGAAACAAAAGGTTACACTAAATTTGAAATACCAATCTCTGTCAAAAGCATTCACCCCAACCACCTTCCCATCGTTCTTCCTCTCATTTCAGACGGGACAGTGGGCCGAATCAAAGGATACCATAGACCAACTTTGTCCCGTGGGCCCTGGTTTGGGCATCTCTGATTTAAAGGAACACTCCATAAGGCTTATTTTACAAGTCCCCTAGAGTTACACACAAGTTTTACCAGTTTTTAATCCATTCAGCCCAGCCCATCTCCCAGTCTGTCAGGAACACTTTTACTTTAGCCATTAAATCGGATTAGACCAGTAGCATAGAATTTCGATAATTTTTCTATTTAAAATTGACTGTGTAGTGCCATAGTGTACTAAGAAAATGAAAAGCTGCTATTTTCTAGGCCAATATACCTAGGAACTATATTCTTATTACTTTGATATTACATAGCACCTGAAAATAGTCTCAAGCTAGGTAACTTCACACTTGACCACCTGCTTGCACAGGAGGAGTGTGATTTTTTTCCTTTTCTGGTAACTGTGGTGAAGAGTGCTGCTCTTCAGTCTGGAGATCGAAAAGCCCTGGTCTAGACTATCTATTCCTCAGGAGCATGTTGTGTGGACAGAGTACTGATCCAAAGTTCACTTTAGTGATTAACAGGAGATTAACTTATTTGGGGTTAATAAAAGACATGTTTGACATCAAAACTGGGGAAACCTGAACCCAAAGTACTTTTATTGAAAATACTTTTTTTATTATTATTATTATTATTGATCACTTTTCACTTTAGTTAAGAAACACTGTTACAGAATACATATGATACATCAGACTGTGTTAAATACATTATTAAAGTCAGTCTGCAATTTTCCATAATTACTTAAATACAATTTCACACCAAATAAAGTGAACTTCTAGTGTGCAATTCAGTCTTATCTCTGTCCTTTTAGAGGATATTAATTTAAACCTCTAACTCAGGGCACACAAACTAAGGAAAACACTCTCAACAGCGAAAATGACAAGAAAATTGGCAGCACTTTGAGCGAGTAAATTGTCATGGAAACAGCAGATTGGGAAGGTATAAGAGGAGACTGAAACCGATTAAGCAGCGGGCGGAAAACAGCCCACGGATTGGCTGGCAACATGCATCCAGGGATAGATTTCGCTTTAAAATAGCGCTATTAAAAGTAACTCACAGCTCTTTAGGACACTAACACACTTGCTGCTTTCTTTCAACACATCTGAGATGGAGAGATGAATTTCAATGGCATCAATAATCTGATTTTAACTTCAAGAATGGTCATCATCTATAACTGATCCTTGCCAAAGGCAGCACTTAAAAACAGTGTGTAGGCACTGTGTAGGAGTATGGTTTATATGTGTCCCAAAACCACGACAAGCTTATAGCATAATGCTCAAACTTTGTTGTATTTACAATATTAATCACATAACATGCAGACACAAGGCAAGGCTTTTCCATTTAATCGAAGCTGATCAGCTAACATGTGCTCAGACACGGGCCGACACATTAGCACCGACGGAGAAAAACATTGCAGCAAGGCTTACGTCTAAGCTTTCTGAAGAGATGCAAAGTGATTAAGGGCCATTTGCTACTCCCACTCTCTCTCCAGTGCAAACAGACTGCATGATGGGAGTCAGCAATGCATCGCTTTTGTTTCTTGTGCACTTTTCAGGCACAATTTCCACCCACCTTACAGCCCCAGCTTCCGCCCACCCACTTGCACACACACACACACAGACACACACCAACACACTCTGAAAAGAAAAAAGAGTTTTGTTCAGATCCCATTAGAATAACGTTCACCCACGCAGACTCGAGTTCACGGTACACCATCAACTCACGGTCAGACTGAGACCAGAGGAGAGCCACATTAAATCGTTTACTCAAAAATTACAATTCGGTCTCCTTCACTTATGTTGTTCCAAACAGATTTGATGTTTTTTAGAATAATAACTTGGTTGCTGTGACTTAAAAGCAGCATTAAAATATCATAAAACACTGGACAAGTTTTCTGAGGTTATACAACAGCCTTATGTGATGAACAGAGCAAAATGTAAGCCATTATGCACTGAACATCTTCTCTTTTGATGAGAAGATTTTTTTAAAACTGGTTTGGTGCACTGGATCATTAAAAAAAAAAAAAAAAGATTCAACCCAGTCCCAGAATCACTTTGTTTATCTTTATAAACATTTACTCTATAGGCAAATGTCCACAAATGTTACTAATATTGATAAAATATACAGGTTTTTTACAAAGAGTCTAAGAGTAAGTCTAAGCCTAACCTAAGAGTAAGAGTAAGAGTATAGCATCATTATCCGTACATGTTCAAATGTAATATACACAATCAAACAAAGACATTATAGCTTCACTAAAAAAAAAAAGTCAAAATGTCAAGCCTCTATTCAACAAAACTTCATCTTTTTGTGTGTTTAATGTACCAAGTTCTATAAAAATTTGTCACAATTTTCTTTATTATTTGTAATTTCAGTAATAAAAAAAACTTATGCTGTGTTTGTTACATTCTGGTCAAACACTTTAAAAAATGCATGGTTAAACACAATTCATTCATGTTGTGCCAACCAAAATCTACAAAGTTTACAAATTTAAGTGGATTGAACATAAAACAATGAAGTTGTCGCCAAAAAATCTTAAGAATTGTGTTGTTTGTTTCATTTTAAATAAGTTATTTAAACAAGCAAGATTTTTTTGTGTGTATTATTGGTTAGAAAAAGGCATAATTTAAAGGACTGTAAAAAAGCATGTTAGTTTCTCTGGCGGGAAACTCAGGAAGGCATTGAGGCATGTCATTTTTCCTCTGTCATTAATTTGTACCAATAGTAGACTACTTGTATGTCAACCCTGTTATTGCGATATTTCAGTAACTTTCTCATTCACTTTTTCTAAACTACAATATGACGTGTATCTGCATATATGCTGTAATAGCGGTTGAAATTTTAATACTCTCTTAAATATTTCCCAAATGCTGTTTAATGGAGAAAGGAAATTTTCACAGTAAATCTTATAAAAAAAATTTCTTCTGGAAAAAAAATCTGGTTTCTTTTAGTTTGGCTGGAATAAAAGCAGCTTTTTATTTTTGTTATATTAAAAAAAATATTTAAGTTTTGTTTGTTTTGGATTGGCTACAGTACTAACCACTGTTGTCCAATGACAACATTGCCTAATTAACCTAACTTGCCTAGTTCGTCTATTTTACCTAGTTAAGCCTTTAAATTGTACTTTAGTTTGAATACTAATATCTAGTAACTAGTAGCTAAAATAACTAGTAAAATATTAAGTACTATCATCATGCCAAAGACAAAAGAAATTAGTTATTAAAACTATTAGGTTTAAAATGTGTTGAAGTAAATCTCCGTTAAACACCAATTGGATTTTTCTTGAAAAGCTTTTTTTCAGCTTTTTTTTTGCTGAAGAATATCAGCATGATTATATATTATTAATAATAACTAAATTGTCCTTTGTCTCTCAAGTGCTTTTATCTATAAATATAGCTGCTGAAAAATCTAACAAACTGCATAATTTCCTGGAAAAAAACGTTTACTATGAAATATGAATTTGAAATAACAAATTACATAAACTGATCTTGACAGCCAATTACTGCATGACTCAGCAGGAGGGCAGAGAATATGAAATGACCAGAGACCAAGCAAATCGATTCACTCATACATATTTAGCTCTCTCTTACTCTCGTGGTCGTTCCCAGACAAAACAAATAAATATATGTAAATACATGACCAGTCATTTCTCTATGCTTCTGTAGACATTGCTCTCTCTCTCTCTCTCTCTCTCTCTCTCTCTCTCTCTCTCTTTCTCTCTAAATCTTACACCATATATACAGTTAAAGTCAGAATTATTAGCCCTCCTAAATTATTAGCACCCCTGTATACTTTTTCCCAAATTTCTATTTAACGTAAAGAATTTCTAAATGGAAAGAACACATTTTTTTTTAAACATAATAGTTTTAAGAACTCATTTCTAATAATTGATTTCTTTTATCTTTGCCATGATGACAGCACATAATATTTTACTAGATATTTTTCAAGATACTAGTATTCAGCTTAAAGTGCCATTTAAAGGCTTAACTAGGTTAATTAGGCTAATAGGCAAGTTAGGGTATTTAGGCAAGTCATTGGATAACGATGGTTTGTTCCATAGACAATCGAAAAATAAAATTGCTTAAGGGGGCTAAAAACATCGACCTTAAAATGGTATTTAAATTAAAATGGTTTTTATTCTAGCCAAAATAAAACAAAGACTTTCTCCAGAAGAAAATATATTATAGGAAATACGGTAAAAAATTCCTTGCTGTTAAACATTTGGGAAAAAAAAAAATTCAGAAGAGGGCTAATACTTTTGACTTTAACTGTATACTGTATATAAAGCAGCATCACTACAGATTAACTTTCAGTGCAAAGCTGGCCAGTCTTTGTGTCTGACAGATGTGCTGGTGTGTCTGGGCAGCTATCCCCCTCCCACCCTCCCCCCCGTGTGTCTGTCCACACCCGTCTGCAAGAGATGTGCTCAGATTGCTGATCAGCACACAATAGCTCACATCCCAGAGACATCAGGCACAATACCCACAAAAGTAGAACAAACACAACCAGGCACATCCTAAGATAAAAATATTGCACTGCACACATCTGTTGTTCAGTCCTTCTCCCATTCAGACACAGTTGGAATGAAAGTCAACATATTTCCTAGCATTTTCAGCAAACATGCAATGCAGTCAGCTCAGGGTTGTACTGTACCGCTCCACAAGTGCAAACACACCAAGAGTCTGTTATTTAGAGCAGGGATGCCACTTTAGCTAAAGAGAAACCGTCTGGCCAACCTATTAGAAAAATCAAAGCCCTTACCTAAAAGTGCAGAGCCGGTTATGTGGTTGTCTGAAGGCAAACGCTTCCCTGTGCACTCTTAGTTGTGTCTGCCTGCCAAAAGCGAGCCGGTGCGGGAGGAGAGGGGGGACGGCTGGCACTCCATGCCAGGACTCCCCCGCCAAAGAGCAGAGCCGTTGCCACAGCAACACACAGCCTGGGCCCGATGTGAACGGTCTCCCAGCATGCCTCGGCTGAGGGCTCTGCCGCCCTCGGAGTGTGACTGACACACAGCTGTATCACACACTCTCTGCATCTGTGCTGCTAGCTCAGAGTTTCTCTATTATCAGTGGATCAGATAGATGGGGCTTCATCGAAGATTCTAAGGTAACGCTTTAAGGTTGGGTTTGTATTATGCATCATGAACAAACTGAAAATAATTGTTATGGTTAATCTGTGTCTGAACAATGATCAAAAATGTTTTTAAAACAATTATTAAATTATAACAATTAATTAATTATATTCAGTTATAAGTTAAGGTAAAAAAAAATAAAAAATCTGTAATAAAATAAATGTATGGGTTTAACCGAAATGCTAATCTTTATTTTATTCTACAAAAGGTCTGATAACATTTCATTTAACATTTAAAATAAAAATATTGTAATCTAGAGTCTTCTGAAGTTAAAACATCGGTACTGTGTTGTCTAAAAATAAATATATATATTGTAAATGTGTCTAAAAAATATGACACCTTTTAAAA
>CAIGQW010053321.1:5476697-5499698 GCA_903798125.1 Danio choprae
AATAATAATAATAATAATAATAATAATAATAATAATAATAATAATAATTCCTTACATTTAAATAGCGCTTTTCTGGACACTCAAATCGCTTTACACATTTTTTTGGGAAATCTCCACCACCAGTGTGCAGCATCCACATGGATGATGCGACGCCAGCCATATTGCACCAGACACACACCACACACCAGCTGATTGGTGGAGAGGACACAGAGTGATGAAGCCAATTATGATTCACTTATGAATCACTTAACAACAACAACAACCAATTAGACCTGGTTTTGGTTATTTTGATCTTGTAAAATTCTTATTTTTTATAAAAGTGTGAAAGTATAACAGTTCAAAGGCATTTTTAGAAATAATTATGGATGAATTCATGCAGTATTTTATGTATTATATTTTATCTTATGTACCTACAGGATCAAATTTACTGCCAGGCAAATTTGGAAAACTGAGGCAAAAGACACATCAAGCAGTTAATAAATGTAATGCATTTGATCGTAGATGATTCATATCACCCGCTGATCCAGTTGTCAGAGTAAATAAAGAGAAGTTGTACTAGTAGCTGATAATCCGCCTGTAGCTGGTGCCTTGCCAAAACTAAACCCAATTCCCCCTACGCAGCCCCAGCTGTGATTGGCTGATGAAGTGTGGCGTTTAGGAGCACGCTCTAATTGGCTGAGAGAGGATGGCAGACATTTCTTTCAACCCAGATGGAAGTGACAGCTCTGACCTTCTTTTTTTACCAGAAAGGGAAGCAGGGAAAAAAAAAAAAAAAAAAAAAATCTTAGACTCTCCCTGGGTGAAGTAGAACCAGTTGGCAGACATCGACGCCCCTGGCACTCACACGTCCCTGAGTAGACAGTGTGATATGTGCACCCTATCCGAACCCTGCAACCTTTAGGGGTGTCTGTGAAGCTGTGAAGTCAAAGCCCCAAACTGTTTTGCTTGGGATTTTGTTCATGCTGTCAGAACTCCCTAGTGGGTATGGCATTAAATTGCCCCCAGATGAAGACGAACATTTGCGTTGACATTCAAAGACTTTCACTATTCCATTCCGAAAGTTTCTAAGCAACTCGTGATAGATCCCAAATTTGAATAGGCGCACGGTGGCAGCCGGGATTAATCCTTGGAATGTGGCACGTACTGACAGTAAACAGCATTTGAATGAACGAAAAAAGCAATTGCGTGTGGATGAACATTAAATCCGAACCCACATGACAGTAGAAATCCTCACTTAAACCCTTGTTTAAACCCCTTTGTACACCCTTTCAAATCGCTTCAAGAGCATGGCAATTATGTAAGCAAATAGATGCAGTAGAATTCATATGGAAATGCATAAAATCCACATGGAAATGCATATATAGTATGTTTGGCAACTCTTAGGCTCCTAAATATAAGGCTTTTTCATTTAACATGCGTGGAAGCTTTCCTTTCCAAAAAAACAGTTCTTTATAAAAGAAATAAATATAATAATCTTTAGATTATTAAGACACATTTTTTTCAGAATTATTCACTGAAATTTTCTATAATTCAAATCCCCCTTGGGAATTTGTAAGATTAATAAGACTAGACAAGGTAAATAAAAGCAAACTTTTAATGTGAACCCAAAAAATCTGTTAATTTTAATCTGTTTATTTAAGGTTGTGAATTGCATTATGGGATCTTGATCTCTGCTCTGTCAACTTTTGATGTTGAAATTCAACTCTACAGTTTAACAAAGTGACTTTTATTGACATTTTAGTAGTTTGAAATAATATAATGTATAAGAAATAATATATAGAGAAATAAGTCTGTAAAATAACAGAAAGTGCACTAGCAGTTTATTACAAGGTTTTTGTAGCGTAATATACAACACCAACCCATACAATATCACTTTAAACTATTAAAAAATGTTAATAAGTCGCCTTTTTTAACTTTTAAAGGTTAAATGTCAAATCAAGGTTACATAATGCAATTCAAAAGCATAAACAATAAAAAACAAATGACAAAACTGCTAATTTATGGATATTTTTATAGTGTATCTAACAAATACACATTCTTGCATCAATTGTTCACCGTCATGTTGTTCTAAACCTGTATGTCTTTTGCAGTAGGGGTGTCTAATACTGGTATTGGTGATAATCTTAATATTTAACATGTAAAATATTGACATTGTGTTAATCAGGGGTGTCCTAAATAAAGATGTATTTGTTTGGTCCAAATTATTTTAGCACCACTTAATGGCATTACAAAATTCTAAAAAATAAAGATTCTGCCACCATTTATGCACCCTCAGATTGAATCCTGTATACATTTGTTGGTTCTGCTGAGCAACAAGAAAGATATTTGGAAGAATGTCAGAAAGCAAACAAATCTCGCTATCCATTCACTGCAATACTTTTAAAAAAATTAATGCTGTACGAGTAAATGGGTGGCGAGATCTGTAAATGATCACAGATTTTTTTTTTTTTTTACTATCTCTATAAGAAAATAAGTTAAACTTTCTTAATACATAGGGAAAAATCATATAGGTTTGGAATGACTGTGTATTTTAAGTGAAATATTCCTGTATTAATATGCACCAAATTTCAAGGGAAAGTTCACTCAAAAACCATCCCTTTAAAAGTCAGTTTTCCTTCATAGAGCAAACATCAAAAAGTTGAAGTGTCAGTAAGATTACCTGCATCAGTAATGACGCATGGGTTGTGCCAAATTCCAGATTGAGTGGTTAGGACAGCTTGCCAAGACAAGCACTGGACTACTTCTATACAATGAAAGTAATCTATAAAGAGCATGCTGGAAGGTGTTGCTAACAGTAGGATAACAGGCACTATCCTTCATTCCTTTCCCCATTTATACACGAATGGATAGCTGGCTCACTCCACTGCAGCTGCATTGCAGAGTTCTCACCTCACCTCACCCCTCCCCTCCCTCCCTGCCTGCCACCCTCCCTCACACATTTGACTAAAATCCACTTAAAACCAATACATTTACAGAGACATGTGATATCATATAAATATATAGTTAAATACACAATCACACACAGAACTGTCCTGTTTTTTTGGTTGGCATATATGGCTAGCATATAGTAAATACATTTTATAAGTTTAAGGCTCAAAAAAATATATATACCAAATATTTTGCATGATTTTCAGGTTCAAGAAAAGACATTTACAACAATACAATATGTGGATGAAGGTATTTAATATCATATTCATTATATAAAATAATAATAATATTAATAATAATAATAATAATAATAATAATAATGCCTCACGGTGGCGCAGTGGGTAGCACGTTTGCCTCATAGCAAGAAGGTTGCTGGTTCGAGCCTCGGCTGGGTCAGTTGGCATTTCTGTGTGGAGTTTGCATGTTCTCCCCGTGTTGGCGTGGGTTTCCTCCGGGTGCTCCGGTTTCCCCCACAAGTCCAAAGACATGCGGTACAGGTGAATTGGGTAAGCTAAATTGTCCGTAGTGTGAATGGGTGTGTGTATGTGTGTGAATGGGTGATGTTTCCCAGTGATGGGTTGCAGCTGGAAGGGCATCCGCTGCGTAAAACATATGCTGGATAAGTTGGCGGTTCATTCCGCTGTGGCGACCCCAGATTAATAAAGGGACTAAGCCGAAATGAAAATAAATTATTGAATGAATAATAATAATAATAATAATAATAATAATAATAACATTTTTAGGATAATTACATTCCTAAATAGAGTAACAGAAATGTAACTAGTTTACTACTGTACAAATGATGTATACTATAGTACAATGTGGACATTTTAGAGATCAGATAAAGATTTTAATGTATTTTCTTATATAAAATAACTGGGTGAATACATTTTATATGCTTTAAAACATATTTTCAAAAGTACACAAATATCAGTCAAGATTAAACATTTTGGCCACTTTTTATATACTTAGACTTTGAAAATATATAGTTTTATCATATGGGGCACTGGATTATGTTAGATGTGGATTAAGCTGTCTTTTGGTGTTACTGTATAAAGCTGTGAAATGAGGACAGAGATGCAGGTGTTTTACGGGTCTTTTATTTGCTACAGGAAGAGGTTAGCATAAACCTGTGGGTTTTATTTAGATGAAGAGGCTGTCAGTCTGAAGAGTGACGCCTCATGTTGCACTGAAACACAGCTGAAGTACAGTTTCCTCTTGAATTATTCACACAGGAGGACTGTCAGAGGATCTGTGAGAAACTCAATAGTAAACTAGCCATTCAGTGTCCTGTCAAACATTTCTCATGTTGCTAAAGGAAATGCCCAGGGACTGTGAGTGTCTTTTAGAAACAGGGTTTTCTTAAACATTCAGACCTTTTCTCATAGAGATGTGTTATATCTATTGTACATTTCTCTAATTTAATTTTGTTAATTCTCAATTAACAAAATGAAGATGATAATGGTAATAATAATAATAATAATAATAATAATAATAATAATAAATATAATAAATATAAATGCTACTACTACTACTACTACTACTACTACTACTACTACTACTAATAATAATAATAATAATAATAATAATAATAATAATAATAATAATAATAATGATGATGATGATGATGAATCAAAGTAGGCTACAGTTAAAAGCAAATAAAATATTACAATTCTTAGAACTAATGATAGATTAAAAAAGATTTGACTTTATACTGACATTAAACATCAAGTGGAACATTGTATTACAAAAAAGGTGACACTTCAGTTAAAGTAACAATTCACACCATTTACTACACTGTAAAATAATGCTGGGTTCCATACAATCAGTTTGTGTTTAGACAACATGGAGGAATTAAGTTGTCCCAAAAAATCAAGAATTGTGTTGTTTCAGCTTGTTTTAAATACAGTAAATAGTTCAAACAAAAAAACAAAGACATTTTTAGGAGTTTATTGGCTTATCGCCTGTTTATTATTAAGATATTAACTGTTTATTTGCACTTATAAGTATCTAATTTTACATCCCTAACCCTACCCAATATCTAAACCCAACTACCTTAACTATTAATAAGCAGATAATTAAGTTTATAGAGCTAAAAGTCTTAGATAATGGTTTGCTAATAGCTTGAATTGTTACATAAAATAAAAATTGATCCAAAAATATATATTATAGTAGTTAACTGTTTGACATAAGCTGCCATGACTCATTAATCATTGTTTTCGTCGGATTTCTTCCACGTAACATTAATTTCAGAGTAATAATGCAATCATTTCATATTCATACTGTATGCTGCTTCCATTCAAAATGGGAATTAAATGTATGCGTAAAACTGGAATATCGCATAAAAGACGTGCGAATAATGCAGCGTTTCCATCCAACGAGTCAAAGAGAGCATACTCGTCACTTTCTAATCAACTGACACCAAATATCGAAAGTAAAAACGGAATTTGCTGTGGTAGGAGAAGCTGCGTGAATATTTTCTTTATTTAATACTTGCGCCTCAGAAGACAACGCCGACACGTGGTGGCGTTTGAAGGCGTGAGACGCGGAGCACATACGGTCTTGACAATTCTGGAGGTGATTAATAACATAATAGCGAAATGATTAAGGCGTTTTAAAATGACCAAAACAACATTTCAGATGTTTTACTGTGTGCTCAGCCTGCTGGTTTGTTCATTCACATACATTTTTATCATCACATGATCTCTTATAACAGTTTCACTTGACTTTTTTTAATGCGCATACTGGAATTTGTTCGCTAAAAGTGTTTCCATCGTGGTTTTTGCCTGTTTTCTTATTGAATAAAAGGTTTATCCTACTCAGTTATGCGCTTATGTTTTTATAAGCATTTTCAAAATGCGTTTTGAATATGTATTCTTGGCGTTTCCATCAACCGATTTTTTATAATATTCAAAGTGCACATAAAAATAGGTGGATGGGAGCATAGCACAAGAATAGCAAATAATAAAACATTTAAAACAGACAACTGAGACACACTGAAACGGTGTAAAATTAAAGTATCTTTTAAGGATTTCTTTAACATGCAACAGTAAATCCCTAGTCTAGTTAGCTTGCTTAAGAAAAGTGACAAGTGTCTATTTGCATCTCATTGTTTAGTTTTCCCTCAGGATTTCCTCTCATTTTTAAATAGAAAAATTATTGTTTTCTGCGAGATCTTGAGCAGTCTAAAAATTCACAGTGGAACTATTCGAATCTGCCGTACGAATGAGACTGCCACAGCATCTTACACATGCAATCAAAGCCTGCAGGCTAGATTACACATCTGCTGTGAAACCTGTTAAAAACAAGCTTGCATAAGTGTGGTCGTGACACTCTGCGCTGCCTATATAGGCTTGATATAAACGGCAGCAAAAACAGAGACAGTGTTATTGAATTACGTTGTGTGGATGCCAGATTAGTTTCAAGTCTTCATTCACAATCGCTGGAATATCCTATAATGTGTGACTCACGGCTGACTCACAAAAAGAAAACTGGTGGCCCAATTTGCAATATAAGCTGATGTGTTTCTTTTTTTAATTTTAAACTAACTATACATACAGTTGAAGACAAAACTATTATAAGTCCTGTGAATTTTTCATTATTTATCAAATATTTTCCAAGTGCTGTTTAAAGGAGAGATTTTTTAACAAATCCTTAAACATAATTTGTAACAATAATTTCTTTTGTCTTTGCCTTGATGAAAGTACATGATATTTTTCTAGTTATTTTGCAAGATACTAATATTCAACTTAGTTTAATTTAAGGTCTTAACTAAGTTAATAAGGTTAACTAGGAGAATTAGGTTAATTAGGCAAGTCATTGGATAACAGTGGTTTGTTCTGAAGCCAATGGGGGGGAAACATGCTTAAGAGGGCTAAAAATATTGACCTTAGTACTTATAAATGTTTTTATTATTATTATTATTCCAGCCAAACTAAAAGAAAGAAAACTCTCCAGAAGAAAACTGTAAAAGAAAATACTCTTATTTTTTTTTCTTTCACTTTTGAAAATATTTAACAAAAATAATATAACAGGAGGGGTAATAATTGTGTCTTCAACTGTATTTAAACAGACAAAAATATGCGCAAACAGTAAATATACTGCGACATAGCAAAGAAAAAATACATATCCACAGAATACTACAAATAACAATAACAACACCCAGTTCAAAATGGAGGGGGATGAAGCAAAACATTATTTCCCCCACCCTTTTTACAATTCCACATTGCTCCAGTAAATCTGTTACACCTATATCAATAGCTATTGTTAATTCCTTTCCAAATAACAAATCTCCTACAAATTAAAAACCAACTAAATTATTTTATCCCGAATAGCCCGTCGCCCTATAACATCACATTGCAATCCAGCATTTATAATTACCTCTATTAATCCACATTTCCATCCAAAAGAGGGATTTAACAACAAAAACATTTCAAAGTTCTTTATTTCCAAAGTTCTTTATTTCCAAAGTTCTTTATTTCTAAAGTTCTTTATTTCTGAAGTGAAACTATTCTCTCAAATCCTACCCATAATTTGGGCTGTTTGTTCAAACTACTGAGCTGAATCCAAACAATTCTTGACATTTTTTTTCAGACAACTTAATTGTTTTATGTTCAATCTACTTAAATTAGCACAAACAATTAAGTCAACTGAATCGATTTGTGTTGGGACAACATGGAGGACTTGTGTGGAGCCCAGCATTTTTTACAGTGTGCCTTTCTCAAACATTTTGAAAACCTACATTTTTACATTACTTCTTTTGCGAATCTTTTTTTTTATCACTGACATTTCTGTAAAAGAGCATGCATGTTTATCAACACGTAAACACTTGGAAATGTATGCGCAAACATCTTTAATATGAACAGCTGCATGTGTTCTAGTCAAATAAGAAGGAGGGAAAAAAAAGAGACCTCATCTCAAGTCTCAGTGTGGGCGTCCAAACATGGGAACATTGACCCACCAAGCCACGTCCTACCCATCAACAGAAATATGTAAACATTCATTAGAGCGATCGGAAGAGACTTAGCATTTCTCCTGCCCTCACAGGGCCCGATGTGCATTCAAAAGCAGCGAGAGGAAGGCTAATGAAAAGCCCTTCTGCTGCAGCTTCGCATGAAAACAGAAGCAGAGAGAAAAGCAAAGCATTGCTTATTAGCTGGCTTTTGTTTTGGTATTTTGCGGGTGTGCGTCACGCTCATCATCGGCTTGAAGGGCTCTCTGCCTCCCGCTCAACCCACTCACAGCTTCAGTGTAGCTCTGAAAACATTCTCTGCTATTGTAACTGCAACCAGCTATCACTGCATTACAATTCAGAGGTACAAGGTTTTTGAATGCGGATAAGAGGCAGTTTCACAATGCAAGACATTGTGATTTGATAATCACAGCCTGCTTTACTGCAGCTACCTGTACCCGTTTAAAGGTGGATTTTGCAGTGTACATTTTTGCAAAAGGTAAAATATTTTGCACATTTCATATGGCAAATCCACTAGAGGGCACTGTGCACACTTTTGCAAATTTGTAATAAGTTACTTGGGGTACGTTTTGTTGTATGTTTCAGATACACGTCCATCTTGTACAAATCAACGAGAAGATGGGGCTTGTTGTACAGATTACCTGCAAAACACTGACCTAAACCCAACCAATAGTGTATTCAAAAGCAAATGTAAGAGAAAAGTGCACTGCAACCACTTCACCTTGATTTAATTTTTTTTTGGAACCATGGTTTACCAGACTCAAATCTGAATGCTCTGCATCTCACAAAGTGAGCTACTGAGTATACTGACCATGCCAGAAGAGTTGTCCATATGGAGTTATGGAGGTGGGGTAAATGTATTTGGTTACAAATTACAGACATCATTAAGGTGTTTTGAGTATTTATTTGGTGTTGTGCAAAAAACTGCACCAAAATAATCCTTTATTTGTTAATAATACATTCCTGTAAATATCATTGGTGTGAAAAGGAACTAGTCTGGTCTGTGTCATACTGCTCGTAGTGTTCATCTTATCTAGGAACTGCAGTCAAAAGTTAAGTACGTCCTTGCTGTTTCACAAACATTTAGTTATTTCCAACATTAAACATGTATTTTTTGGGGTTAGGGTTACTATTTATTGTAGTAGTTATTTTAGAGGTTATGCGGTCATGCCCACATAAAAAGTGGTAAAACTTAATAAAATGCTACAAGGAAAAAGTTAATATGTTTAAATGCATATTTTGCTGTTACCATTTCTGCCATCTTTACATCCGAGTGATCCTATTTAGCAAATTTTCAGATTTTGATCAACGATTACCAAAGCAAATATTATTTTTCCATATAGGTTAATTTACACTGATTCATTTTTAAAGAACATTGGAAGTTAAAAGATTAAAAGACTACAATTAGAGGTGTTGATTTGGCAACTAACCTAAAACAAGTGTAGCTAAAAAATCTTTAAACTGAGAGAATGAAAGCTTAAAGGTACAGTAGGTGATTGCCAAAATGCTAACCGGTTAGCATAATATCTTTGAAACACAGTCCTACCCCTGCCATACAAAGCCACGCCTCATGAAATTGCCAACGCACCTTAAAGATGACAGCAGACAACCCACTTGATCATGTCATTCGCCAGTTAAAAAAAAACTTTACAGTACTTTATAATACTACAATTCTGAATGAAAAACTGTATTATATCTAGCACGTTTTCAGTTATGTAGTTAGCAAGCAAAACTTGTCATAATGTGCAATATTTCATGCATGCAAGGATCGCTGGTATCACTCTCTCACACTTTGTCCTAAAGTGACTACTGTCTGCTTAGTGTTTGGCAGGTGTGCAGAAATTACCCTTACAGTATTACTAAGCCACAGTTGCATGCTATTTCAGACCGAATATTCAGAGTAGAATGGTAAACAGTATAGGGAGCTCGTCACAGGTTGTATTGTTCAAAAATGAACAAATGTGAATATAAAAACCAACTTCACCTCAGTAAAGCAGGTTAGGCGAAATTGCGCTATTTA
The DNA here is from genome assembly GCA_903798125.1 of Danio choprae. Classification (NCBI taxonomy): domain Eukaryota; kingdom Metazoa; phylum Chordata; class Actinopteri; order Cypriniformes; family Danionidae; genus Danio; species Danio choprae. The sequence continues at coordinate 5,486,618 of CAIGQW010053321.1, forward strand.
CTAATGTTTTGTTGTTAAACTAGAAATCTACATTATCGATGCTATAAAAGGTCTTTTATGAAACTGAAAATAGTCACATCAATTGTTCGCCGGAAGATTTCAGTGGCTGAACAACACTTCTGTGCATATAACCCATTCATAACACAACACAATCTACATCAGCTTTGATTGACTAAAATAGTTTTAAAACATAACTTTACCTGTCTAAAAGAAATACTTCAGCCATGGTGTCATCCTTCCTCCAGCGGGCAAAAGTAACTCCAATATTGATTAAGGATTTTAAAAAGTTTTGATTCAGAATTTGATTTTACCTGTGTCTCGTGTGCACATGAACGCGTGGCCCGCATGCACGTGCCAATGGTAGATCTGCGTGACCAGAGATGCGCAGATGTACAAATCTACATTTGCTGACAGACAGTTTGGGCTACTTATCAAAATTATGGGAATTATCGGCCTGACAATATTTAATTGGATGAACATTTTTTAGTTTTATGCCTTGCCCAGAATATAAAAATACATATAAATACATTTAGATAATTTACTTTAATCATTACTATTGGAATGTGAAGAGACTTTCAACAAGTACAAAAAAAATTGTTCTGAAGACAGTCACCTACTGCCCCTTTAATAAAATATAATAAAAAAGTATTAAAATACAACATAACTAAAACAAAAATTAAAATAAGAAACTCATAATATACACGCAAAAGCTATATCAAAACTTTTACACAGTCTGTAAAATACATAAGTCAGTACATTTTAATTACTTCCATTGTTTGTAACTTTAAGAAAGTAAGAAAGCAAAAAAATACCAACAAACCCTACACAACAATTCCTGTAGACTGAACTCAATATGAACTGAACACATAAGGGCAGCTAGGCTAGACTTATCCAACAAAAATGCAGATTGTTTAGTGTAATGTGAACTAGACTTCAGACAGGATGACGTTTTCTGGCCAACACATAAAGCAACCAATTTTTTACCATGACATTAAAGGGTAGATTAATGTGAAATCAGATATAACAGAGTAGCAGCCAGGGAATTTGCAAACAGGACTCTTGGTCCCAATGGACTGATAAAATTCTGTGATAAAACTCATTTGAGAAAAGAGCCCTGTCTAAAATCACCCATCACTCCATAAACCATCTTTGTGGGGTATTTCTACCCTCCAAGTCCAGCAATGTGAAAGGGAAAGAGTTATATCTGTATAAATACGATCACCTACATAGTTTATATATTCTTCTTACATTAAAAAAATAGCTGTCCAGGCTTGTTTAGTGAGAAATTGTTCTTATGCTGCATTCACACTGTCATAATTACAGTAATTATGATATTACAACTTGTAAAAAGCTTTCATGTCTTTGTAATTACAGCTTGTAAAACTGTGAGCTTATGCTGTGCTATGTGACCACAGTATGTTTAAGTGCTGATAGTCTTGCCATAAAACTGCTTGATTCCAAGGATGTGAAAAAAAAAAAAAAGTTCAAAAGTGACCCAGACAACTTTATTTTAGAAAACAAAAACTAACACTAATACTAAACAAAAAGTCACCGAATAACCAACTGAAATAAAACAACATATATACACTCTTTCTGTTGATAATCTGACCTGCGGCTATTTAGAGAAATTCCTGTAGATTATATTTAACCGAAACATCTTTTCTTAATAAACATGTGTTCTATAACATGCCTAATTTAAAAAAAAAAACATTTAAATTAGGCATGTTTAATGCAACCCAGGCTCATTGGAATAATGTGCCGAGGGCTACATTGTTGAGAAACGAGAAATACTATCCCCTGGACTACGTCTTCTTGCAGTTTTTATTTTCACAAATCCTGAGTTTGCCGTGTACATTTTTAAAAATCTTATGTTGGTTTAACTACATATACAGTATGATTTTTAATATGAAGACATTTGTCTGCATTTGTTTTTGGATTTGGCGTTTGTTTAAACAATTATTTTATTTGTGTTACTAAGAAGTTTGCACAAGAGTTAATGTAAGCTGTGCAAACACTAAACTTTGCTTTGGTCGACACTGGATGTGTTCTGTTAGCTCTGCAATTACTACAATTAAAACAACAATTACTAAAACTAAATACATAAAAACTAAGCAGAATTGTGTTAATGAAATGATAACTAAACTAAGACTAACAAAACCATTAATGAAATGAATTAAAACTAAGCTAAACTTTAGTGCAAATTTAAAAGTAAATAAAACATTGATCCCAAATGACGCACTATGCGCTATGTACTTATGTACTTGTGTACTATACACTGACCCCTATATGTGTATGGACATAATAAGGTTAATTTGTCATTCAACATCAAGTCTGAAAGGCCCACTCCTTCATCTACAAAATTAAGTGCATGAAGTGAACAATATTCACTATATATATATATAAACATGCATCATGCAGGTATTTAAAAAGTACACCTTTTTTCAAGAATTCTCAATATGATTACACTTCTGTTACTATTTATACTAAAAAATGTGATAGAATAGTGCACAAGTACTCAAATGCTTCATTGTTGCTGCAGGTGCTGTAATAAGATCTGCTGTGATTGGTTGAGCTATATACTGTATGTGCCACAGGGATTGGCTGTTACCTGTCTAGGTGTCGGTGGTGCTCCAGCGATGATTGGTGGCGTATTTAAAAGGAGGCGTCAGGGCCCTGATGAGTCTCTCAGTGCAACAAACACCTGCAACAGACCATAAGGAAACACTGTTAGCTAAAAAAAAAAAAAATTACAAATTCAGTAGAGAAAATGCCTGAATAAATGCGGGAGGAAGAGTGCAAGGCAGTATGTGTTACTAACACACAGAATGGGCTCATTAGTTCTTTAATGAGATCACAACCTAGGCAATCAGCATACAACTGCGAACACACACACACACACGCACGTATATACACCTGGATGAACCACAGAGACAGGCCTTCATTATAGCAAACACATTAGTGCTGAACTGCGCACTCTTTATTCTACATCTTTGTTTATATACGCAGTATGATAAAGCATTACTGACAAAGGATAATATTATTTAAAGGGATAGTTCACCCAAAAATTTCAATTCTGTCATCATTTACTTGTTCAAAATTTATTTGAGTTTCTTTTTTCTGTTGAACACAAAATAATATATTAAAAAAATTGCTAGTTGCTGGCACCCATTGACCTCTATTGTATTTTTTTCCTGCATTCTTCAAAATATATTATTTTGTGTTCAACATTAGAAAGAAACTCAAAGGTTAAAAACCACATGATGAGGGAGAGTAAATGAGGTATTTTTCATTTCTGGGTAAGCTATCCCTTTAAAATTAAACAGGTATTACTCTATTTAAGCTCAAGAAGCATGTCTAATTATTAAAGCTGAAAGCAGATTAATATTTCTGTGGAGTCAGTGATGATGTTTTTCTGTATTCTTCAATGAATATGTAGCAGAAACAGAAATATGTGGTAACAATGAAAGTGCATGATGATTAAATTAACCTGGTGTTGTTTGGTCATTTTGAAGGGATAGCTCACCCAAAAATAAAAATGTCATCCTTTACTGTCCTTTCACTTGTTTCAAACTCATTTAAGTTTATTTCTTCTATTGACCACAAAAGAAGATATTTTGAAGAATGTTGGAAACCTGTAACCACTGCCTTCCATACTGTTTTTTGCCCCATCTTAAATTGTTTACCCAAATTTGAATAAAATATGAACAAACCTAAAATAATTAGTGCATATTTTAATTCATTTGAGTCAAAAAAAGCCAGAATGTTTTAATATGGTCAAAAAAAAACCCACCAAAACAAAAATTCAATGTACTGTAAATAAAAATGTGGCATTTACCCAACATTTTTTTTGTATTTTACAAATTCTATTGAAATCTAATGTGCAGACCATTCAAAACAGTTCAAAATCATTTACATTAAGATGCCGCCTTAGAAGAAAGATTCCTTTATAGACTGTAAACACCAAGGCAGCTCAAAGGGATCAATCTCATTCACACACTTCATGCACATAAAGAAAGCCTGACATAGATTTCCACCAGTGAACATCTCCACAGGCCTGAACTAAATAAAGAGCTCCAGTTATCAGCGTATGGCACAAAAGTCACCTCTGCAAACTCCATTCACAGCCGCTTCGACATGTCTTTATTATGGAGCATAACGTACTTATGACTGCAGCCATGGTTCCAGATAAACCTGAACAACTCTGTTATCCCAATTGCTTTGGGGACTGTTTGTGTGAGTTATAGAAGGTTATAAAGAGTGTCTGCAGTAGTAACTAGTCTAGAAATGGCTTAAGGGAAGATATACAGATCTTAATAGTGTATTGGTGTATACATTCTATATGATAAACATATATTACAGCACTGTGGTGTTAACATGGTATCAAATGCTGGAATTAACCAATGCAGTTCCAATGAAAAGTAAAATACAACTATTTGATATGGTATAAGTGAATATAGAAATCATACTGTCCCAGTGCAGGACTGAAAAACACTGTGACCGTTACATACACATATTGCATCCATACACTAATATGCATACACTTTCAAACATGGTCCGGTTGCCGGCAAACAAACATGTATACAGTGTGACAGTGTATTGTGCATGTGTGTTTGTTTAATGTGAATAAGTCTTTTTTTGTCAACTGTCTAAGGTTATCACTGTGTTTATGTACCATTTCCAAACAAATCCAATTCAAACAATATCCCATATCATCTTACCACAATAACCACAAACACATGTTCCTTTAACACCATTTATTAAAAACTAAACCATAGAAAGATTACATAACACTCACCGGTACCCTCTCCTCGGAACCAAACCAGTTCAGGTTGCAACCTAGGACATTTATACATTATTTTCCCACCATCTATTCAGAGCGGCCATTTTGGGGTGACATCATCAGAGTCACGACCTCATGGCCGTTGATAAAACTCATTGTTCTGTTGTTTATATTCATATTGGTTGTTTGTTGTGTTGTATTTTGAGTTATGTATGTATAGTTATTTACTTTCGTTAATTTATATTTTGTTTATTGTCTTTTATGTGTATATTTGTGTATATATTATCATACCAAACTCTAAAATGGTATAGTCCATGGGCGGGGCCAATGATATAAAATGGCTCCCAAACACTCACTCAGAGTGCCTGCACATGTAGGAGTTGAGGAGAATGAAGCTGTTGATAAGCTGGCTAAATTATCATTAAAAACACAAGCTATGGATTTAAATATCCCCTTAAGTAAAGCAGAGGGAAAGAGTATTATTAAATTATGGGAAAATGGCAACAATGCTGGGATCTAAATGATGTGGGTCAACATTGGTGGATTTATATAATATCCAAGAAAAAGTTTGTGAAGGAAGAATAAGGGGCAGAAACCGAAAGGAAGACGCTCTTCTCACCTGTCTTAGAATAGGACATAATGGAGTGAATCAGACACTACACATGATAAGCAAGCATCCAACAGGTTTATGTGAAAACTGTAAAGGAATCAGTAATACGTGTATCATTGGGATGTAGACAATATGAGGAAGAAAGAAGAGAAATGTTTCAACTAGAATGACAGTGTAAATATTAATATAGAATCTTTTAGAAGGAAAAACCCAGAATATGGTTAAACATCTTATAAATTATCTCAAAAACACAGATCTGATGGATAGATTATAATTTCTTTCCCCTCCTGACTCTTGTCATCTACTTTTCTACACTCCAGTCTGGTAGGTGGCGTAATACACATTTTAAGCTGGTTGTCAACCATCAGTAAAACCAAAAGATGAAGAAAAACACTCAGGGTGGATAGTTGTAAGAGTAGTGTGTATGGTGTGGAGATATTGTTCAGATTTTTTTATTTAGCTTAACAAGCCTGTAAATATTGTATAGTTTATTTTTCTTTATTGTTATTTTGTCACTTTTACACCTAGTTTACACCTACAGTAGATACTTTTTGCTGTTTTTTCTTTCACACTTTTGTCTTGCATCTGCAGGTTCGATCCTAACACACACATTTGTATTGCACAGTAATTCAAATTTGATATGTATGTATACTTTTTTCCAAGTCAATGTTGTTTGCATTTCACATATATTTGCAAAAAAATATATATTTTAGCATTTTTTTTCACAGCAAAAATTGACCTTTTAGGTTTAAAATTATATATTAGTTCTGGTAAATGCATTTTAAAATTTACCAATATTATAAATAATTTTTTAAAATGACGATATCCTTTACATTATTTTTTAATTTATTTATTTTTAGTATTATTTATTAACATTAATGTTTATTATTTTTATAATTACAGAGAAAGTAGCTTTGTGTTTTTTATTCAGCTTTAGTCAACTATAATAACCCTGCTTTTTAGTACTTTTTGTAAACAATGGTGTGTTTTAGGATTAAAAATCATATTTATCCTGCAAATTGCATTCAAAAAAATGATCAATTACTTTTTTTTCAAATGCTCAATAATGGTTATGAGTGTATGGCTGTCAGTCAGTCTGTCTGCATTATGTATCCGGTTGTGATGGGTCAGAAATGAACAGGAGAGCTCAGACTCTGCGCTTGTGCTTCAGGGGATGTGAGGTGGAAAATGCAGCGTTTTCCTCTCTGCCAGCAGATAATATGAGAGTCTCCACACACTGACTCACGCTGCATGAACATGAGGGCCCTTCATGGCATGTTCACACACACAACTCAAACTAGAGAGAGTAATGCCACCCTTGAGGGAACCGAGAGACCTGCACGGGTCCCAGAGCCAGAAAACTGACACACTGAACACACACAGAAGTACCACAAATAAATATATAATGTTTGCCTTTTTTTTGTAAATTGTTTATATGTGTTTGCAATTTTTAAAATACACTGAGAAAAAAAAAGGATTCAAATATGATTCCTTGGATTTACTAAATTTAAGTTATGTGGTTTAAACTATTTATTTGGGCTGAATTTAAACAAACAAACTAAGTTGAACATTACTTAATTTAATTTGTTTGTTTAAATTCAACACACAAATTGTTTGCAAAATATATATTGCATACAACATCCCGTATAACACATTTAGTCCACCGACAGAACAGTGTTGAATTATGGATGGTTATTTGTTTGTTACCGTTTCTGCTGGAGACCTGTTGCTTACATGGTTTACTATACATATGCGCGGAAACGGCGTCTTTGTAGTAAAAAGCAAGATGATGTCATAGTTTACAGTGTTAGAAATAAAACCCCAAACCGAATAAAAAGGCAAAGTTACAGTTACTAAAATCTAAAGTAGTGATAGCAGTCGAGTGTTTTGACGTTCTGCATATGCTATCTGTCAGTCACTTTTAGCCAATAACTTACTATCTAGTTTGACTGATGAAGAATTTAGCCAATGGCTGCATGTTCTTTTGAAATATGTTGATGTTTATTCATCTAGGCCTCACAGTGGCGCAGTGGGTAGCACGTTCGCCTCACAGCAAGAAGGTCGCTGGTTCGAGCCTCGGCTGGGTCAGTTGGCATTTCTGTGTGGAGTTTGCATGTTCTCCCTGTGTTGGCGTGGGTTTCCTCCGGGTGCTCCGGTTTCCCCCACAAGTCCAAAGACATGTGGTACAGGTGAATTGGGTAGACTAAATTGTCCGTAGTGTATGAGTGTGAATGGGTGTGTATGGATGTTTCCCAGAGATGGGTTGCAGCTGAAAGGGCATCCACTGCGTAAAACATAGGCTGGATAAGTTGGCGGTTCATTCCGCTGTGGCGACCCCAGATTAATAAAGGGACTAAGCCGAAATGAAAATGAATGAATGAATTTATTCATCTATTAGACACGTTGTTGTTGTTGTTTTATTGCTCTTTGTGCACGGCCACTGGCTCAGTGCCCTGTCAATCATTACATGACTGATTTTACGTTTTAATGTAAACAACATGTCAATGAAGACTTTTGAACTTTTTTACCTACTTTTCAAGTGCCTTATGATTTTTTTCTGTATCTTTATGAATCCCTTATCCAAAGAGCACCGACACATCAATTACCCCAGAAGCACTTTTTGTTTGATTAAAGAATTAATTATATTAAAAATGGGGGAAAAAAAGTTGAATTTGATGCATTTGTTGCACTGCAGTTCCTTCTTAAAATTACTGGCCAATTTCATTTATTTGGCAAAGCTTGTATACTCATTTTGGCACTGGATGAGTGTTTGTTCTGGACCCTGAACACCAAGCAGTGAAGGCAGAGGAGGGAGAGCCCAGCACTGTCTGGAAAAGATCTGTTAGCCGCAGGCTCTGGTGTGGCCATCTCGCTCTCTCTTCAGGATGTCATTATGTGATTTTCAGAGCAAGCAGTGTCTAAATTAGCCCTGTGCCTCCCTCGACTAAACTCACTGACTACACAGCCCAAAAAGAGAGAAAAAGAACTGCATTAACTCTAAATTAAGCACATTATTCCAAAACCTGAAAAAGGCAGAAGCTGGAGTGAAAAACAGACACATAACAGCAGAGCTTTTTATAGCGGAGTGTTGAGAGCAGATCTGCATGTTTAAAGCAGGGAGACAAGCATTTTTTTTTTATCTGGAAAAAAACAAATATTAGTGCGAAATTCATGTGAAATGCCACAGACTTTGGCAAATTTTAATGAAAAAAATCAGTAGTAGTATCGTTCACTGAATTGAATCTGGCTAAAATAAGGTAAATTTGGGCTGTCATTGAAAATCTAATACACAATAGTCCAAAAATATCAAATATATGGGAATGAATGACCACACGTGTAGTCTGTCTAATCTCTGTATTTGATTACTAGTCTATTGTTTGGACTATTGTTAGACGTCTATTATATAGTATTTTCATGGACAGCTAAAATTTAGATTTGTTTTTTTCAAGGCGTCTATGTTTGGACATTGATTAGATGTCTTTTAAACACAAATAAAACAATTCATGCTGGGATGGACTTTCAGAGCTGCTAAGAAAGTCACACCACAAGCATGTTGCCCTTTTACTGTTTATCATATACAGTACACACAGAGATTTATATTTACAGACTGTAGACATTGAAATGTGTGACATTTTTCAGAGCAAGCACTGTCTAAATTTGCTTTGTGCCTACTTTGACCAAACTAAAAAAGAGCAGAAACTCCAAACTAAGCATATTAAAAAAACACACACTGAAAAACAGATACATGACAGCAGAACTACTTGAATGTATGTATAAAGCAGGGAGACTGGCAAATGGTGTAAATATGCTTCTGCTCAACTGCTACCTCACCCCAGCACTGTGGACTATGAACACTAAATGCCCAACAGACGTGCTTTATGCACTAAAGAATGTGTTTTATTACTATTACTATTTCGCCTACACCTCTTCAACATGAATTATTTTTCAGAAGGTAGCTGGTGAATTAGATCCCATGAAGCCGCACTGGCAAAAAAAACTGTTGGAAAGATATCAGAGTGAACAGTCTCTGAAAAGTTCATTTAACAAATCTGAGATAAAAACTTTGTTTGCTCTAATTTGTGCTATTATGTACTATGTTGTGCCTGTAATATTCCTGACTGCAAGACTGACAGAAACATATTCAAAAAGGAAGTCTAATACTGAAGGTCTAATCTGATATTCAGGGTTTTCCATCACTATTCACTCGCACATGCATTGCCTTCTCAAATCCTTGCGAAAACCCTTCCCTAATGCAAACAATAGCCTTTTCAAAAGCAGATAAGAGAAAAGTGCACTGCAACTATTTAGCTTTTTCTCTTTTGAGGAATCACCTGTCGAAACTCTTTTCTCCATTTGCACCGGACACTTTACTTAAACTCCACTTACAAGAACTCAATAAGAAAAACAATGTTTACTTGTGAATGCACCACAAATCATGTTGCAATACTTGTTTTCTTCAACCTTAAATACCTCTTTTGCACAATATCTTGCACAATATTGTTCTGTCTTATAGTAATTGTATAGTCTGTCTTTGGTTTTGTGTATTGTTAAGTATTTTTATTTTACATGTATAGTTAGTAGTTAGTTAGATTACCACTGCAGTATGTTACTTACAGTTTGTATAGGTTTAAAATAGCTCTTCCATTATGTCCAGTGTTGTGTTCATATTTATATTATATTTGTAGCACTGTGGTTGTGCAAGACATGGCATTTCGTTCGATATGATCACACATGTAGCAGAATGACAAGAAACTTGACATGAACTTGACTTGGCTTAACCAGACTTGAACTCAAGTGCTCTGCATCACAAATACGCAACCATACAAAGTGAGCTACAGAGCAAACTGACCATGCCAGAAGAGTCAACCATATAGAGATACAGTAGGTGAGGCATTATCAAATCACAGATACCGTTTATGTAATTGGTGCTGTGCAAAGAACTGCAGGAAAATCTATAATTATCTCTGTAAATATCATTAGTGTGAAAAGAACTAAAGTTATTGGTGTCATACTGCAATTTGGCATTCATTTTACCTAGAAACTTCAATTAAACTTATGTCGAAGTATGTTTTTGTGTTTTTACAACAATGTAGACTAAAGCATGTACTTTCAATGACCCTGTATTAAATATGTTTCACCATTTCAATTAATTTGCATGCTTTTGATTGCTTTAATTGAAATTAACTTTTAAAAAACACAAAAACAGAAATGAAAAATTAACAGAAGAAAATGGTATTAGGGAAAAATATGCAATAATGTAATTAAACAGAAAAAAATTCATAAGACACTACTAAGAGACCATGAAAATGTATTAAGAAAAAGTAAGGTCAATTTTGATTCCTACACTCCAAAGACAAAAAATGTGGCATGTGAAAAAATGACTCCAAGAAAGAGAGTGCTTCAGATCATCTTAGTGCAGACTTGTTTTGGCTGTTTACAGAGCCGAGGGCAGTCACTGAGATAAGTGTGATTCTCAGGACACCTATTTTTAGTGTCATCTGTCAGGTAGCGAGGACATTTTGTGCATGCCACCCCAGCCCCCCAAAAACACACACTTTCAGCAGCTTTAATGTTCTTTTAAAGACCAAAACGAACAGAAAAAAATACAGAACCACTAATAGGTCTATAGTTTCCATGTTCCATGTTTTGTTTGTAACCTCTAATGTGTTTTGAAAGAAAAAAATATTGACAATAAAGATATCACTGAGCCAATATTACACTTCTTCTTGTTTTTCAAAACACCAGTCATTTCATTTCAATCTCTTGCAAAGATATTCATTTAAAAAATGACAATGTCAGATGATAGATTTATGCATCATCTGAGATATTTCTCATTATATTGTAATATTATCTGAGCTATGGGCTTTCCTATTATGTAAATTATGAGACTGCCAAGATTCCTGTCTCTACTTGGAAGATAAAGGCTTGACAATAAAGCCAGACCTTTACTTTTACTATCAAAAAATTAATTATTTGCCAAAAAGTGAGACATAATAAGCGCACATTCATGTACTGTATGTAGAGTCGATGATAAATCAAAAGAATGTGGGACTGTTTTTCTAAAGAGACAAAAAAAGAAAAATCGGTCATAATTTACACACCCTTTAAAATATACACACGTTTTTAAAATATGTGTATATATACACAAATATACACAAATATACACAAATATATATTTGTGTATATATACACAAATATACACACGTTTTTAAAATATATTTATTATCTGTTTTTTGTCCTGTCTCTGTAATTCTGTTGCACTGTAGAAGCTTCTGTCACGAAAGCAAATTCCTCGTATGTGTGAACATACCTGGCAATAAAGCTCTTTCTGATTCTGATTCTTTACTTGTTCAAAACATATTTGAGTTTCTTTCCACTGTTGAACACAAAAGAAGCTTTACTTCCATAGTAATTTTGCATCCCAGGAACCAGCATTCTTCAAAATATCTTCTTTTGTGTTCAACAAAAGAAAGAGTATCAAAAACACATGAGGGAGAGTAAATGATGAGGTAATCTAGAGGTTTTAGGCGAACTATCCCATTAAGGCTGGAATTTCCGACTAAAGACTTGAATATGTTAACAGTTTACAATAAATGTAATTTAAAAGAACAGCCATTTTTTTTGTTTCATCTTAAATATTTTTAGCTTTGATTATTTAAAAAGGGAGTGTTAGATATGACACTTCTCTGTATAACCTTTAGCACAGTATGAAAGAAAAAAGTCTCTCTTATTTTATCATTTTTTTTTAAGCAGGCACAATATAATCATTAAAGCACTGCTTTATGGAATTAACAACAAATGTTTTTATGAATAATTCAAATAGCTTTAAAGAGCGATTATAAATAGAGTATTAAAAGCTTGGTCCTCATTTATTCGCCTTCATTTAGTTCCAAAAACTGTACGGCTTTCTTTCCTTTTTTACAAAATGTTCTACAAAGAAGGCAAAAGGCATACTGTACAGTCCATTCTCACAAATAAAGCCAAGCAGCTGTGATGTAATGCAGGATATACCGTATGGGAATGTGCTGAACTTTCACACTATAATTTGATGGAATGCACTGAATAATCAAACATGATCACACTGCAGAACCTGCTCTGCTTTCATGCATGAAGTTCAGTGAGTTCCTGACTTGAGCAGCTACTGCAACTGTAGTTTCCACAGAGCATCGGTCTCTCTCAGTCAGCAGGTTGAGAACCGTAGCCCTGTCTGTCTGTCTGTCTGTCTGTCAGTCTCTCTGTCTGTCTGTCCTGCAACTGCCAGAAAGAGGAGAAGGGGGCGACCAATCCCCTGTTTTGGGCATTACATCATTGCTGTCCCTGCTGCAGTGCCTCCCTATGAAAGAGTCTGTGTGCCTGCCAAGTAAACAATTCTGTCTCTTCGCATGCTTCTGTACTGCGCCGAGGAGCCTTTAAATACATCAGAACTGACACATGGCATGACACAGCAACATACTGCAAAAAAAAAAGTGAGCTCATCAGTTAACCTTCAGCCTCTTTAGCTCTTATAAAAGCCTCATTCAGATACATTTTGACCTGGAACAAAGGCATACAAATTCTGCCTCATTTTAAGAAAGGAGAGATAACTTTACAGATGCTTTAAGATCCTCAAAATATGATTGATTGGTTGTATGATTAATTGATTGGTTGGTTGGTTGTATGAATGATTGATTGGTTGTATGATTGATTGATTG
>CAIGQW010053321.1:5512879-5536476 GCA_903798125.1 Danio choprae
AATATATATATATATATATATATATATATATACATTTTATGTATATGTTCTAAAATCTTATTATATAAGATAAACCTAATAAAGCAAAAAATAAAACTATTAAAAAAGCATTCTAATTAAAACTTTTTAAATGCAAACTTTTTTTTCAATTAAAGTGTCAGATGCCCAGCAATAATCCAACATGAACCGCTGAACACTGAGCCAGATTTCCCTTTGACAATCGCAGTCATTAGAACAACAAATCTACCACCTCCCAAGCAGGATCTAGAGATAATCTGCCCTGCACTGTCCTATCACGCCGTCCCCACAGCAGATGCTCATGTATACAGACTGAACCGTGCCTCTGCTATGGCGGATCAATCCTAATTAGCCTGATGGCTGTTGGAGCCCGCAGTAAACTCCAGCCTGTGTCGAGGAGAACGAGCTGCCCTAAGGTTAGGCCTCCTGTGGGGCGAGTGTGTGAGAGGGACAGACATTTCTAATCCACAAAACCAGCAGCTGCACCCTGGATCTAATCCTCCCTTCCCCTCCGCACACAGCCTGAAGCGCTGTCAAAAAAACCTGCACGCTGTCAGACGTCCCACCTGAGACCTGCAAATGTCAGATTTATTCATGATATCACACACTTCTGCTTACAAAGCTGCTTTATTTTCCACTGAGCGTCAATTTAGGTCTCTCTGTTTCTCTCGTGACAAAGAAGGCTGTCTTCCTTTGGTGCCATTGTCTAATCTTACTGAAGGTACAACTAGGTTTTCTCTTGTTTGTTGTTCAAATGCACAAATCACACTTGCTTTTGGGGAGACAGAGAGCGTGTCGTGCTTTCATGTATACATCTGTCTGTTTAATCCAGGGTTGGATGTTTCTTAACTGCATGCACTTTGCAGCACTGTGCCTAGACCTCCAAACATGAATATTTCTCTGCTTTATCTCATGAATATGGACTACATGACACAGCATTTGAAACTCTTGGAATGAGAAACTCGAAAAGAACTCTAATATCATGGCACACAGAAAAAACAAAAAATACAAGCAGGCAATGGAATGCATAAAGGGCATATGTAATACATATTAATTTTTACACTAAGTATCAAATATTTAATACTTCCTCCACAGTTGCATCAGTTTTCACCTAAAAAACACGGGATAACATGCTGGATAAGTTGGCGGTTCATTCAGCTGTGGGGACCCCAGATTAATAAAGGAAATAAGCCGAAAAGAACATGAATGAATGGATACCCTCAAATTAAAGCTGACAGTCTGCAGGTAAAGCATATCTTCTTTGTTTCATTTCAAATCCATTGTGTTGGTGTATAGAGCCAAAAATGTTAGAATTGTGTTGATGTCCCAATATTTATGGACCTGACTGTATTTAATGTGTTATCCTCCACATTGCTGTCTGTATAAATATTCACAACACTACAGTGGTAAAAATCAATTCTTTGAAGAGGAAGGATCACCAATTAAAATCTCTCCTAGGCTCTGTGTTTTCGAGCAAAAAAAAGTGGCTTCTGGAATTTGGGGCAAAGTGACACAGCGGTTGTATACTAACTCTAATTAAGCCTTTGGCCAAGACAGTCCTCAATGTTTTCCTCCAAAACATCTACATTCAGTCTAACACACATGCTAATTGGTCTCACGCGAGTGTGGATGGATGAAGAGAAAGAGTCTGAGGTGTTTCACAACTGAAGCTCTTGAGAGCAGAGCAGAGGAGAAAAAAAGAAACAGGGCCTTCATTAAAGGGCTACTATAATGTTTTTTTTTTCACTTTTTGAATGTTAGTCAGTGTGTAGCATGTATGCATAAAAATGAAGTACACAGTTACAACTCTCAAAGTCCACAACAAAGGGACAGCTTTTTTTTTTTTTTTTAATCCTTTTTAAGAACTACAACAAATGCCTTGTTTGGACATTATTTAATTGAACACACTGATCTGCCAGCCCAATCTCATGAGAAAACATAAATATTATTTACATAGTCAGAAAAGGGGTTAATTCATACAAAGTCATACAACTTAATTAATATGGAAAATATTAATTTTTTTAGGGATGCATGTCCACAAACCCCACCTCTAACCCTAATGAGCAAATCATACTAAAATGTATGAATGAGATCATAGAAATTAATACAAATTAGCCACTAAATCAAAAAGTTATGAATTTCCATGAGACTGTGTTGGATGTGCTTTGAGATTTGACAAGACATTTGCTTATATGTCTCTGGATCAGTTCCAGCTATTATTGAACAGATGGAACTTGCTGCTTTGGCAAAGGGGCAAAACATCACCAATCACAATGCACTGAGACAGCTTACCAATCTCAACTCATTATTTTTTCAGAAGGAGGACCTTAATCGAACCCGTAACTGATTGACTTGTTTGTGTCAGGCTGAGGAGGATTGTATTGTAATAATGTAATTATGTGAAAGTTAATGTGTTTTCCAAACCGCCAAGAATAAGAGCAAGTTCTAGTAAACCCCCAAATAAAAAACAAAAACACTTTTTAAAAGAGCATAATAGGACCCTTTAGACAAAACTGCTTTTATTAGGCTTATGATCAATACAGTATCTGCTAATTAATCACATACAATCATACAATAACTGCTCAGGCACAAAGCACTGAGCTATGGGTGGCTAAAAGTCGAGATCTTGACTCAAACACAGTGACAAACACCATTGATGTCACAGACAATGTCACAAACTTGTGATATTTCACATAGAGTGGAGCATGTAAATTAACACCTAGTAGCTGTATAAGTGACAGCTGTATAAGTGACTTGTTAACTGTAGACTACTTCCAAACAGATCATTCATTCATTAACTGCAGACTCTCTCTGAATTTATCATGTAAATTAGGTGTTCTGATAAAGTACAGATGCTTTATCTTATTTATTAAAGTACAGATGCTTTATCTTATTTAAAATATATATATATATAAGTACAGTAGTGAAGTAAAAAAAATTGTGTCCCCCACTGGAATTAAAAGGGCAAATTTTTGCAAAAGAGCAAAACCTGTCATGCTGTAGTAAAAGAAAGTATGTTGCATTTTTTCTATTATTATTGTCCTAAGACATTACGTCCACTCAAAGTATTTGACTGCTCATATCACAATCTAAAATAACTAATACTTTTATTTGCACAATGAAAATCTTTCTATGCAGAAACTACACTACAAAACTCAGTAGCTACTAAGGATCCTATACCTGGATTAGCTGGATTAGCTATCACTTTTCTAAAACCCTGACTACACATTATAATCCATGAGAAGTACTGTATCAGTATATCTGACCCAGGATGTGCCTGAACTTGACACTAATTCTATGAGGCTCTTATGTATGTAAAAGCATTAGACATTAGAAACAGTGACCTTAATCTACTAACAGGGTGTGAAAGAATCAAGTCTCACACCCACCAATCACAGGTCACTGAGTTACAGATACACCTGCCTCATATGGTTTGCTCTGACAAATTGATTTACAGCAGGAGGCACAAGGACAAAGTATACACTTCAGAGCAAGTCTGAGTGTCAGCACAGCTTTACAAACACATGACGGGTTTTCAAATGTGTTGGAGCTGCCTAGTGGTCAATGGAGTCAAAGAATATATGCATTTGCAAGCAAAAATCACAAGCTTGGAGCAAGACTTGTCCTTTTTGAGCAACACATTTCAGTCTACTGTACAGTATATAAAAACGGCATCAGACATTTATACCAATACCACATGATCATTAATGGTTGTTTTAAATATCAGTCTCCAAATGCCCTGTTGACATACAAACAGAAACATGCAACATAGGCTCATTCTGAAAACGTAGCTCTATGTGTGCCTCCATATGGTCGGCTTTCCCGCTGTTACCAGTGTGTCCAGTTAGCTCGCCTTGTACGTCGAAGGACTTGAGACGCAGAGAGGAGTTGACCACGATGACGGGGTTCGAGTACGGTGAGGAACGGTTCCAGAAAGTAGGTAAGACAAAAACAGAATCCAAAAAATAAAATAAACAAATAAATAACATGGTGAGAATGTGGTAAAATCCGAACACGTGGTAAAAATCAGGCTGCAGTGGGCTTTTCTTTTTCTGGTTTGCTTTTTAAAATTGTCAGTTGGGTTTAGGGAAGTGGGTGGGTGGGTCAATCAGTGCTTTTGAAAATACTATTGGTTGGGTTTAGGAAAGCAGGAGGGTGGGTCAGTCGATCGCTCAGTCAGTCAGTCAAACAGTCAGTCGACAGCGGCCTCTGGTGGATTTACGCGAGAACAGCAGGCGCAAATGGCACTTGCGAGAGAAATATGAGATCTTTAAAAAGCGTACACAGCGGCCTCTTAAAAACTTAGCTCCAGAAATGTATATAGAGGTACATTTTTAGAATGAGCCTGGGTTGGTAACATTATATGCAAATATACAGCATATCATACAGGCAATTCCAATTTAATGTTATTAGATGGGCGTCACGGTGGCGCAGTGGGTATCGAGATCGCCTCACAGCAAGAAGGTCGCTGGTTTGACCCTTGGCTGGGTCAGTTGGCATTTCTGTGTAGAGTTTGCATGTTCTCCCTGTGTTCGCGTGGGTTTCCTCCGGGTGCTCCGGTTTCCCCCACAAGTCCAAAAACGTATAGGTGAATTGGGTAAGCTAAATTGTCCGTAGTGAATGGGTGTGTGGATGTTTCCCAGTGATGAGTTGCAGCTGGAAGGGCATCCGCTGCGTAAAACATATGCTGGATAAGTTGGCGGTTCATTCCACTGTGGTGACCCCAAAATAATAAAAGGACTAAGCCGAAAAAAAGAAAATGAATGAATGAATGGTATTAGATGACAGTTTAATTGTAACAGGTAGATTACAGATGTATAGATTATTATATAGTTTTTGTGGCCAGTGTGTAGTTTTTTTTGAGTGCTTCAAAACAGTCAATCGATTGATTTGGCAAAGCAATGGATTCAAAGCTTTAAAAGGTTTTGTTTCTTCAATCAAAGCTTGTTTGAGCCTGCTATTGAAAGATTCCATTAAGTAAGTGATTCAGTGACTCGCCTGTTTAATTTGTGAATTTATTTTAACACATTTTAACAAACTGGAATAAAATGGGATAGAAAGATTAATTAATTCACTCATTAAAGTTAGTTAGCTCACCTACAAATTTTAATTCTGCTATCAATTACTCGCTCTCATATTGATTTAATCCCCTGAGACTTTTGTTTATCTTCTGGACACAAATTAAGATATTTTAGATGAAATCCAAGAGCTCTCTGACCCTCCATTGACAGACGTTCAAATTCCAGAAAGGAGACCAAAAACATTTAATGTGACTTCAGTGGTACAGCTGTATTCATACAAACTCAAAGAGCACTTTTGTGCACCTATGACTTCTCTTTTGCTTCAGGTCAGGGTGTGCATTTACTATGGACAATATATCATATTGTCATTAGAGTCAGGATCACAACACGCAAGCGTAGTGTAGCCTGTAATAAACATGAACCCTGACCTGACGGGGAAGATATAGGCAAAAAAAAGTTGTTTTTACCATTTTTTGGTGTACAAAAGTGTTCTT
Source organism: Danio choprae (assembly GCA_903798125.1). Taxonomy (NCBI): domain Eukaryota; kingdom Metazoa; phylum Chordata; class Actinopteri; order Cypriniformes; family Danionidae; genus Danio; species Danio choprae. The sequence goes on from CAIGQW010053321.1 coordinate 5,518,413, forward strand.
GAATGTTTTGACAATGTTTATGTTTCCATTTCTGGACTTTGGGACTGTTGAGGACAGTCTCTGGACTGGTGAGGATCATAGTGCTCTCGGAGTTCATCTAACATATCTTAAAGTCTGTGTGAACCAAAAGTTGCTGAGATTTTTTTTTCAGTATGTTGATGAACTGAAACAGAATATGGATGAACTGAAACAGAATATTGAGTAGGCTTTCTTTTTGTGCATCATTCCCTTGTAGCAAATTAATGCTAATAGGGGCGTGATCAAACTGATGACAACAGAAAACGGCCACCATTCCACATGCGAAAGCAAATGGTCAGACTTTGATTGAAGATTACCAAAAGAAAAGAAATGCAATTCAAAGGAATAACTTGCACAAATTAATTGTTTACCCGAAGAATAACAATGTTACAATAAACATTGTAAATTTTGACTTTCATTTGTTTTTTGAAGATGAATGAAGGTCTCAGGTTATTGAAACGACATGATGGATGAACTAACCCTTTTTGCCACCATATTGACAAGACAATATAACCAACATCAAAACTAAAAGTTATAATGTAATTTCACCATACTTTGATGATAAACAATACTCTTTGGTGGAGGTGAGGGGGGGTATAACCTGCACCTGGTGCCACTGGGACAGCTTACGGTTTGACCCAGAGTAAAAGGGACAGTAAATATTTCATGACTTCTGCCAAGTGAAGTGCACTGAACATTACACTGACGGGTAAAGTAATCTCTGAACGCAAACACAGATGCACTGAAACTAAAGCATTTATAAGACTTGTCAAACAAGTGATTCTCAGCAGGGTAAGAACACTTGAGTCTCTATTAAGTAGATTAACAAGAGTGCACATTAGGGTAGTGGTCATACAGCTAATGTAGCTTGGGTATGCGATACCCCTCATTCTCTTCTAAAAACATTCCTGTATTCTCCAAAGACTTCTGGATGTTCCCTTGCTGTTGGGCATTTCAACTGGAAAATGACGGTGTTGTCCGGAAGCAGCTAACAAAAATGGAATGAAGCATGAAGCTGAGGTATTTTTTAACAAAATCAATCTTGTCAAGCTCGTTCTTGTCTTGCGGTTTAGTGTCTGGAAAGAAAAAAGGTCTTAAATATAGAAATGTAGTGTCAACGGCGTTTAAAAGCTCAGAGCTCACAGTGTCCAAATCCGATGTTATCCATGAAAAATAGACCAAACATTATGAATTCCAACTGAAATCCTTGGAAAGATTATCCAGTATTTATCATTGAGGCTCAGGATTTAACGAGGCTTGTGATTATATTATCTAATAGAAGCTACAGAATCAATTACAGGATTTCACATTACTGTCAAATAAATTAGCGTGTCAAGATGAGTTCAACTCCGTGAACATATTTAAGGAGTCTTTATGAACATTACAGTTCCAGTATGGCGGCATCTTGTTAGGAATCTTCAGTGTATTTGTGTCTGACTGAAAGCCTCCTGGACAGCAGATGGTCAACGTTACTGCAGTCAGAAGTTATCAGCAGGTATTAGACATCTCTCGCTAAGACTTAAGCTCGATGTGATCTGTTAGAAATGTTCACTTTAATTAAAGACATTCCTAATTTACAGCCACTCCATCCAACCAGATCACTGTGCTCTCAGTTATCCACGTTTGTCTAAGAATTGATATAAGAATTGATTAATTCATTGCCCATATTTTGTGCTGTAGAAATGTTTTAATTATTAATTAATATAAATAAATAACATTTCCAGAATTTACACTATTCAGAATCATGATCTAATAATTTAAAAAAATGTTATTTACACATTATTTTATTGCTTTGACAGGTAAAAATTAAGGAAACTATGGATAAAAATTTTTAGCTAAATAACTAAATAAGCGTAATAGTAATAAAGCATTACTTTAAAAATATTTTTTTACACATGGATAGTTGTCTTTTTTTAGAACATAACTGTGTTTTTATACTTTTTTGTTTATTTGTTTGTTAAATTATCATATTTCTGCCACAGGAGGAAAATTTGGTAATTGTGACTTTTTTTTAAATCATAATTCAGGGTCTCCCCTTCACAACTGTTGTTATCTTACATATTTGGTCTTACATATGTAATGTCTTACATATTCAATGGTGGTGAATGAGGGGATTCCCCCCAATGTGTAAAGCGTTTTGAGTGCTATATATGGTGTTAAGAGCTAAATAAATGTAAGGAATTTGTTTTTGTTTTTTTACAGTGCATCCGAAAAATATTCATAGCGCTTCACTTTTTCCACATTTGATTTTGTTATAGCCTTATTCAAAATGGATTAAATTCATTCATTTCCTCAAATCTTTTTGAAATTGTTGTAAATGTATTAAAAATAAAAAACCTGAAAAATCCCATGTACATAAGTATTCACAGCCTTTGCTTAATACTTTGTTGATGCACCTTTGGCAGCAATTACAGCCTCAAGTCTTTTTGAACATGATGCCACAAGCTTGGCACACCTGTCTTTGGGAAATTTTGCCCATTCATCTTTGCAGTACCTCTCAAGATCTATCAGGTTGGATGGGAAGCGATAGTGTACAGCCATTTTCAGATCTTCCCTGAGATGTTCAATAGGATTTAGGTCTGGGTTCTGGCTGGGCCACTCAAGGACATTCACAGAGTTGTTGTGAAGCCACTTTATTGATATTTTGGCGGTGTACTTTGGGTCATTGTGCTAATGGTAGATGAACTGTCACCCCAGTCTGAGGTCAAGAGCACTCTAAAGCAGGTTTTCATTCAGGATGTCTTTGTACATTGCTGTATTCATCTTTCCCTCTATCCTGACTAGTCTTCCAGTTCCTGCTGCTGAAAAACATCCCCACAGCATGATGCTGCTACCACCATGCTTCACTGTAGGGATGGTATTAGCCTGGTGATAAAACGTAACCCCTGGCATTCACTCCAAAGTGTTAAATTTTTGTCTCATCAGACCAGAGAATTTTGTTTCTTATGGTCTGAGAGTCCTTCAGATGCCTTTTTGGCAAATTCCAGGCAGGCTGCTATGTACCCTTTACTAAGGAGTGGCTGCCGTCTGGCCACTCCACCATACAGACCTGATTTACACCATTTTTTTGTATTTACACCATTTTTTTTATCTTCTTCTTGAATCACTGAATACCTTCTCAGTTGTAAGTTGCTTTGGACAAAAGATTCTGCTAAATAACTAAATGTAAATGTAATGTTAGCTCAAAACTGATACTGAGATATATCTGATATATATATCCAAGCATCCATGAGGTAAAAACAGAGGTACAGCAGAAGCCCTGTAGTAGACAATGAGATTTGGGCTCCTCGTCTCACTGCCTGAAGTCCTGCAATCTCTGAGATTCAGCCCTAAAGAGATAAACATCAAGACTGACAAATGGCCCGCAGTCGAGCCTGAGAGCTGCGAGAAAAAATCCAAGAGCCAGGGGATGATGTCAGACCACATGGCAGATTTGACAAGAGAAATATCACACAAGCACAGCTCTGTAACACCCAGAAGGCCCACAAGCATTACCACAACATCGTTATTATTCATTTGTGAGACTCAGGCACAACTATACACGTTAATTATAGAATAACTCTAACGGCTCACTTTAGCTGCAACAGTGATTTATTTATAAAAGCTTTCATGGCACAATATCGCAAGCTTATAAATCACCAAAAGACTGCTTACTGTTCATTGAATTAACTTAGTTGCGAGCTAATTTTATCAAGCCATAAAGTCACGTGCACTGCATGGTCTGGAAGCAGAGAAAAGCCTATGTATTTTAGAAATATTTTCTAGCTTCTGTTGTATTTCTTAACCGGACAGGAGATCTGGCAACCACATCACTGTGATGCCAAATTTCAATCTGGCAGAAGAAAACAAACAACTGTCCATTATAAAACAAAACAGCACTGCATGAGAAATGACAAAATGACCAAATGTGTTAATTAAGAGGAATGCAAATAAATAAAACATTCAAATTGACAAATTAAGACATTATTCAATTTATTCAATTATTTATTTGTTTAAAAGTGCAGATAAAGGTACCAGTGATTTCATATATTAACAAATATATATTTTTAAATTGACAAAGTTAGACTGTTAGGCAATGTTTAAACTGAATTTACAAAAATAACAATTTAATAACTTTTAAACTAAAAAATAGACATAATCATATTATTTAACGCATGATTAAAATGATAGTGCTCAGCATATATGAGTACACCCCCACAAATCTCTCATTTCAATTAATATTTTCTTTAGGATGCTTTACAATATTATATTTGTGCATATACATTAGTTTAGTCAGTACTGAAGGCAAATTACACCTTTTATGTTATTTATAATATTGTTATTCTATATTTGTTTTATTGTACTACATGCTCCGATGGTATACAGGACGTTCATGTTGTATATTTGGGTTTCGTTATCTTTATACCACTAAATAAAATTTTTGTAGACATCATCAATATCCATATCTACCTGTTACACAATCTCCACGGATCGGTGGCAGATAAAAAAGATGTTTACCATCCCAAGAAAACTTTTCTGGAAAAGTTCTCTTTGGCGTGCTCTTTTATACTCCTCCAATAACCCTTTGGCGTTATTTGGCATTAATCATATTATAATGACGTCATGCTAGCTTTAAATTGGCTATCATTGCTTTTAGAAGATGGCTGCTGATTTCAAAGATGGTTTTCAACTATTCGATTATCTTCAATTTGCAATACAATTGGTCAACTTTATTTTTAGTACATGCTAACAAACACCAAAAAACTTTCCAACAGGATCCCCCCTTTCTTTCTCTCTCTCTTCTGGAGTCTCCGCCCTCATATGTATAAGTCTCTGCTCTCAATCTGCCCATGGGATGAGTATTTCACTTGAGAGGAATTTCCTGTGCTCTTCACAAAGCAGAACAGAGGCAGAGAATAAAAGGCTGCTATGGAGAAAAAAAATGAGAGAGAGAGAGAGAGAGAGAGAGAGAGAGAGAGAGAGAGAGAGAGAGAGAGAGAGAGAGAGAGAGAGAGAGAGGAAATGGGAACTTGGAGCTTCTTTTGACGCCTTGGCTTGAGCCGACTAATTTACTGCAGCTAGATCTTCCCTTCTCTCACTCTCTCTTTCTTGTAGAAAAGTAAGGTCAAATTTGTGTAGGTGCTTGTGCTGAATAGACAGGTTTATTGCTGAGGCCTGTTGAGCTTTGACCTGCCGGGTCTTCAGCAGTCGCTTTTGATTCTGTTTGCCCTCACACAGATTTACAGGACTGCAGTTTCCTGACATCACTCTGACTCTTTGCGACTCATTCAAATGACTGTTTATTCTTGTTTGGTTATGATGGATGTTTGCTTCTGTAGTCGAGCGGTAAATAGACTAAGCTAATAATGAAAGGTTTGTTTAATGTAGGTTTCAATCCTGCTCAAGTGCTGTTTTTTATATGTTCAATATATACCATTGTAAATGTGTTTTATTGACTTTTACTTAATCTAAAATGTAACTGATACAGGGTGGTCAATGAAGGTGTTTGCTTCCAAGTCAACTAAAATGTGTTGTTAAACTATAAAGTTGTTATACTCAGAATGGCTAGATATGAATTCAGTGGGGGGGTTTTCTCAACACAATTCTGATGTTTCTTTTTCTGTCGGAATTGCAAGTTTAGATTTTTGGGGGATTCTGAGTTTATATTCTGTAACTGTAAGTTTACATCATACAATTTTCAAGTAGAAAAATTCAGAACTCTGAGGTAAAAGTCACATTTACCCATTTTACCATGGCACAAATGGTAAATATTGTAAATGATAGAAATATTTTAAACAATTAAATTAAACAATATTGATCATGTCAGTTTGTCATTTTCTTTATTTAATTGTATTATTTAATAATGAATTACTGTACTGGTATTAAAGTGTTAAATATAATATAAGATATATCTTGTGTTATATTTACCACTTTAATACCAGTACAGTAATTCATTATTACATGTTCATGTATTTCTAACCTGTTTTCAACCTTAAAGGGGTTGCATCTATTATGCAAAAATCACTTTATAAGTGGTTTGAGCACATTTGTGTGGCAACAGTGTGTAAAAATAGCCAACCACTAATAGTAAAAATGTATTAAGTCTGTTTTTTATAATCAAAACTTCACAAAAACAGTCTGCAGAAACACTTTGATTGACATTCTTCCATGTCATTGGAGGGGGAAAGTCCTGCCTTTTGGTGACAATGTCTACCTCATTAGCATAGGACAGCCCTGAGTGAGAAGCAGCTGTCTGCCATTAGAGTTTTCATGCCATTTACCTGTCAAAGACAATGTCTAAATGAGGAGTAGACAGCCTTCTTCTGATCCACTTCTTTTTACATTTTCAGTTTTTCACAGAGATAACGTTAAGATATTCGTTAACGTAAATAAGAAAAGATTTATTTTACATCTTGAAAAAGGGTCCCCTTTAAATGAAATAAACTTTGCTGTGAGTAAATCAGGGCCTTAAGATGCCCCAACATGAGCTTGATTTGTACATGATTTAAAAAAATGCAGAAAGGACAAAAAAGACATGAGGATAAAAGAAATACTGCCTGATGTTGTTCTAAACCTGCAAGGATTACTTCTCTATCATGTTGAACATAAAAAAGACATTTTGAAGAATGCAAGTAACCAAACCATATCTTTGGAATTTGGAAAATGTAATAAATAATAAGTGATGATATAATATACATTTATGGGCGAATTATCCATTTAACAGTCTAAATGGGTTTGCTTGTCTGAGCTGAAGACCAGTTAAAAAGCTTCAAATGGTTTAAGCTGTGTTTTTCACTAGAGAGATTTTTCCTTCCAAGGCCATTGGCTGCTTGCGAGGCATTGGAGCTGAATGGAAAAGGTGCCAGGCCCCGTTATGGCCTCTGTGGTCAGTGGCGTGTTCACCCTGCCCACATCACTGAGCTCCAGGGTGCGGCCCGCAGCACTGCCCAGCTGCACACAACAACTGACAGAAGAACGGGACCTTCCCTTACATTCACTCTGTATAAAGAGATCTCACTCCTACACGGACACAAATGCAATGATAAGATGTCAAAATGAGCTCTGTTCCAAAAAACTATTGAATTACCTATTAGCTATCTTGTATATAAGCATCCTAACTACAAAGGAAACTCATGAGTGACATATCTGGAACACTTTCCAGTGTCTAGTAAATCACTTACACTAAATAAAATAGCACTACACAGCTGAACAACAAGAGAGTTGACAGTGTTTAAAGAATAGTTTGCATTTCCATTTTGTATGCAATTTTGACTTGTCACTTGATACAGGAAAAGATACAATGTGTGTGATGCTGTATTAAAATCAGGTAATTAAAGGCAAAGTATGTAGTTTTTGCCACTAGAAGGTGGATATTCACAACAAACAAAGGTGTAGTTAGATGATTTAATGACTGAGTGTGGAATCATGGAGGTTGTCGTCTTCATTACATTCTATGGGACTCCTGCAGAAATCGTTCATGGATGAGCTAAAGTATTCAAAACTTATTATCATGGTAGTATAAAGTTGAGTAAGACTAAAATGAGACATCTGAAGCAATTGCTGATAAAAGATGAGGCACGAAATGATGACGTGGCACGGAAGGATTTTCCAGTCGTAATCATGTGGAGAAGAAGCAAAGTTGTATCAAACTAAATACATTTTAAGGTTCTTTCATAATGATGCTCTGTACAGTCTTATAAAAAACACAAAATAATTAAGCATTTTTAGTGTTTCCCTGTTTTCTATAAAAACCAAACTTGAAATTGAAGCTGTATGATGTCATTAGTAAAACGACACAGGACATGGTCTGTGTCACTATTTAAAAGTGTACATATTGTGCCTTAATTGTATCTTGGAGAGCACAAAAGCTTATTTGTTTTGAAATTAAAGCATAATAAAACCCTAGAATTTATCTGAGAAGTAACACTGCATGCGATTTGTTTCCATAGATTGCATCTAGAATGTGTTATTTTGTCTTATTGCACTGACAGATTGCTATAGATATAGTTAACTTGTATATATACAGTACTTGTTCATACTTTAAAAATTATCAAATGCATTCACATTAAAGCACATTAAATCTTTTTTTAAGGACGTTCAGATATTCAAACTGGAAAATAAAAGAAACATATTTAACATGTAAATAAAAATATGGGTTTTTTTTTTCAATGCAAGCAGAATACTGTTGTCAGCCTTTCAACACGATGCTTTAAAATGCTGTCTACGTAGGGAGCTCACTGAGGTTTGGTATAAAGTTTTCCCCAAGTTACACAGAGTTCTTTTAAGATGCATCTGAAAGAGTGTGAGAAAGAGAGAGAGCAGAGCCATGTCTTACTTTTTCAATGCAAAGTAAACAAAGTATTTGGCTTGAAGCTGTAAAAAGATAAGCTCTCTGTTCTGGGTGACTTGTTGTCCAGCTCTTGATTTCTCTACCAAATTTCTCTCGCTTTCTCTGCTTCCGTTCAGGGACATGAAAAGATGTGACCTTTCCTCCTGAGGAACCAAGTACACTTCAAAGACACACCACAGGCAAAGTCCTTCATCTCTGCAAACTGTATCCATAATGAACGTGTCTTCCCAGCTCTTAACAGTCTAATGGCACTGCGCTATTTACTTGACTCATCTTTCGCACTTACTGTTTGCAAACAGAACTTGTCTTTTCAACTCAGCAGATTGCCAGTGCCGCACTACAAGGACATTCCCAGGCATCTGATTCAGAATAATCTCACCCAACTTTTTTTTTCTTGGTGGGAAAGTTGTAAGTTCACAGCCTGGTTGGAAATAGCTGGTTAAATTACACATTTAAGAAATTGTCACTGTTGGGAAAACTCTCAGACTGGTAGCTGCAACATGGAATCTGATTTCTAGCAAGTCTTGAAATCAACCGTTTTGAAATGACCAACCGATAAATTGCCTGTTATTCACACTCATAAACTACGGGCAATTTAGTTTATATAATTTACCTAAAGCGCATGTCTTTGGACAGTGGTGGAAACCAGAGCACCCAGAGGAAACCCACGCCAACACGGTAAGAACATGCAAACTAAACACAGAAATGCCAACTGGCCCAGCCGGGACTCGAACCAGCGACCTTCTTGCTGTGTACAACCTGATCTCATATTATAGTATATATAGGTTTTCAGTTTTATGCAAATTTGTTTGATTCACTCTGATTCACAATATACAAATTCTGTATTATAAATTCAGCATTTCATTAAATCCATAAATCGATTCAGTATGATTCACATTGCACAAACTCATACAAAATCCCAACCTTGTAGAATGGTGGACTTGGTCCACAAAAGCAGTCTTAATGCTTCAATTTTCTGAAAAAAAACAAAACAAAACTTCCCATTGATGTATGGTTTTTTAGGACAATATTTGGCTGAGATACAACTATTTGAACTAGGATTTTTAAAAAATCTAAATTTTGATAGAATTGCCTTTAAAGCTGTCTAAATGAACTGCATAGTAATACACATTACTAATCGAAAATTTTATTCTAATGTATTTACGGTAGGAAATTTATGAAATATCCTCATGGAACACCATCTTTACTTAATCTAATTATTTTGGTATAAAGGTAGAATCAAAATAAAAGTCATTTTGACCCATACAATGTGTTTTTGCTACTGCCAAAAATATTCCCGTCAACAGGGTCCAGGGACAAAAATAGTAAAACATTTTCATGAAATCACATTAGGTTAGATTCACATTATATGAATTAACATACAAAATCAGTACCTTATAAAATAGTTACATCTTGCTGTGAGATCAGATTGTTTACAATTCACATTGAATAAGTGCAGGCAAACGTATCACATTAAAAATATTTAACATTTCCTGGTTCAGTGAGTTGTTGGTTTAAGATTGTCAACCAGCTTGCCAGCTTACACAATCTAGTGACCGACAAACAACCATCAATATAAACCAACTTAATATTTTAATTTGTCTTTATGTCTATGTGAAGCACATTTTGTACTGAAGACCCTCAAACAGAAAGCAGGAAATGTGACCTGACCCAGCTGCGTCCCAAACCCCCTTTAGTTCCAATCCAACAGAAAACATAGATACCAGACACCAGATGGCCAAATCACAGAGTTTAATTGCTGTACAGCGATTTTCACTACAGCAATTCATTCACGAGTGTTTATAGGAGTATATGAAATTATTTGTTTTACAGCCACAACCCCACACACACTGCAGTAGACAAGGGTCCTTTCAGCAGGGTGTGTTTTCCTCTCGTAAACAGCCGTGCTCCTTTACTAAATGGGCTTCCACCCCCAGCTCTTCACATATGGACTCCCCCACCGAGAATGAGAAGGAAACTGCTGAAAGAATTACTGGAGAGGGGGTGGATTTGGAAAGATGTGACTGAAAGAGAAACAAGAAGAAAGGAAGGGCCACATTGGGGACAGAATTATTTAAGATGGCAGTCGGAGACAATGACAGCATTGGACATATCTAAAGTAAAGGTTAAAAGTTCAATTTGGTGGTGTTTTTATGCTGGGGTAAATAAAACTGCATTCTTTTTGGACTGTTTTTTGGTCTGATTATAAGATTCTAAAGATTTTAGAAGAAAGGGTTTGATTTATGTAAACATTTTCCACAAATAACTTTTCAGTTTCCATTCCAAGTTCCACTCTGTGCAATGGAAAGGTTCCAAACATGGAACTCTATATGACAAAATGTAAAGAAATAGTTCACCCAGACATGAAAATTCTACCATTATTTACTCACCCATGACTTGATGATCATTTGAGGAATGTTGGAAACCTGTAACCATTGACTTCCGTAGTAAGAAAAGCAAATACTTACAGCATACACACTGTAAAAAGTGATTAGTTGACTTTACTTAAAAAGAGAGAGTAAACTTGTTGCATTATAATTATTAAGTAAACAAACTATATGCATAATTATAAAAGTTAAATTAAACCAATGGGATTTTAATGTTAAATCAACCTGTTGCTTTTAAGGCAAAGTAACTAATCTCATTTTACAGTGCAGGTTTCCAAAATATTTCAATACAAATTTTGTATTCAACAGAAACAATTTTAAAAACTCAAACTGGTATGGAGTAAGTACAAGGTGAGTAAACGCAACAGTAATCAGCCATTAGCTGATCCATTTACATGTCACTAACTCAGGAAAAAATTCATCATATTACATGAGACCAGCTGTAATGGCTCCATAGGATAGACCAGTGAAAAGCACTGATCAGCAGTCTGTGAATGTGTTTAAGGATTCCTCCCCAATAGTAAATCATCCGCACTTTTACATGTCCAAAAAAAAAGAAAAGAAAAAGCCCCACGAGATCATTATCGTAACAGCCCCAGACACATATCCGGGGAGAGGGGAATTGGCTAGCTATAGCTCACTCCTGACAAAGGAAGTCCCAGACTCCAGCTGTACATCTGCAGAGGTGATGAAAACACATGAAATCTGTTCCCACAATGCAACTCAAATAATTGACTACCGCTGACTCTTCTTAAGAGTCCATTTAACTCACAGCACCACAGATGTTCATACAGATCAAATTTTAAGTCTGAGAGACTTTTTTTCTAACACTACTCAGAAATTAATTACGGAGTAGGATTTTATTAAATTCTGATGATTAAATATGTTATAATACATATACTGTACAGCACTGGAAAAAATGTAGGAGTGCTTCAAAGTTATTATTGTGATATTGTACTTTCATATCTGCTATTAGCTATGTTTATTGAGTAAAAGTGTTCATTTGTGTTTTATTTTCCAAACTACTGACTAATGTGTCCTTACAAATTCAAATAGGAGTATTATCATATATATAAAACATAATATATAAAATACATAAAACATAATATATAAATATAATGTTCAGGCCTTAAATATTGAATACACACATACATACTGTTCTGTATATACTGTGTGTGTGTGTGTGTGTGTGTGTGTGTGTGCGTGCGTGGGTGTGTGCGTGCATGCGTTTGTGTGTATGTGTGTGTTTTATACAAAAATTTGTAATGACATGGCTATAACATAGATATTACAAGGAGAAGTTGACTTGTGAAGACATTGCCTGTGTCTTTTCTTCAAACTGCTTATAAATTATACAGAATGATTTATTTTTTCAGCAAGTAAAAATGCACATAGTTTTCTATGAGGGTTGGGTTTAGGTATAGGGTTGGGGTATGTCGGTATGGCGGTAGAAAAGACAGTTTGTACAATATAAAAACAATGGAAAGCTTTGGGATGTCCCCACAATTCACAAAAACAAATGTGTGTGCATTTGTATTTATATTTTACTGTTTTCCATAATGGTAGATAACCTGAAGATTATTGGAGTTTCTAATTTGTTGCATTTATATTCATACATGTACTGTGTTTACATTAATGGAATTTCAATGCAATATTCTTCTAATTCAGTCACCAGAAAAGGCAACCAGAAGAATAACTACAGCACCATCCCAGGGGAATCTAACATTTTCGAACCACAAATACCTTCATTATCAATGATCCATGTCTAGATTATTTATTTAAGAGCTAATTAATGCACATAAAAGACGGATCCTGACAAACAATCAGATTAATGAAGCATACTGCAAATGCTGCATAAACAAGCGCGTGGACGATATTGTGATGGACTCACAGGAAGGGGTTTCTGTCTGCCAGGATGAATCACTTCACTCTCACGCAACCTCAAATCTTCCCTCCAATTGTGTTTTTCTCTATTGCAGACCATTCACAAGGGTATTGAAGTGCATTTGGCTCATAGAAAGAAGCTGAACATTACCACACAGCTACGATGAGGCTCTGCTTCTGCAAACACTGCTGGACAGGGACTGCGTTAACCAGGCCAAAAGGAGGGGCTGTGAAAAAAGCCCAAAGCCATGCTGGTGTGGGGCATGTGACATTAAAGAGTAGACGGATATTTCACAGCTTTTCACAAGCTATGATGTAAACAAGACGAGCAATTACAGCATGCCAAGCTAATGAAGTCTCCTCTCGCTAACAAGCAGGCAGCCAATGATGCTTCATCTTGTGAGATCATTAGCATATGTCAAAACATTCCTCGAACATCTCACATTATGAATTACTCAGAGAGGTGACGCTATCAAGTCTGAATAGTGCTTTGGTGAGTTGCTAACTAAACAAAGTCATATGGATTTTTTCATCTGAGGAACACAGAAGATATTTTAAAGAATGCTTCTGCTGTTTATAACCATACAATTACAGTTTAATGGGCTTCAAAACAGTCACAAAGATAAAGTGAGAAATGATTTCTGTGACTCTTAAGTGATCAAATAACTTTGTATGTATGTGTGACCACAAATATTTATCCATTAACTGAAAGCAGAACCAATATGTCACGGATCACAGAAGACAAGGATATCTTTTCACACAGTGTTATTTAAACACAAGTAAATCTTCGCACCGAGCGGTGCATGCAAACAGTTCAATAAAGTCACTTCCCTTAAGTAGAGCAAGCCGATGACAGGGGTTAGTCTCTGGGTAAGATGAGTCACGGATAGTCTTTGGCGGAGGATCCAGATGAGCAGACAGAGAGAGTTGCGACCAAGTGAAGAAGATACCGGACAATGACTGAACGGAGTGCATGAGTATATATAGAGTGGTGGTGATGACGGGAGCAGGTGAATGTGATGAGTGCGCAGGTGAGCGTGATTAGTAATCTGGTGATTGAGTGCGTTGTGTAGTGGCTGGAGAGTGTGACTGGTGATCGGGGCTGACAGAACGTGCAGGAGGTGTGACAGTACCCCCCCCTCCACGGGTGACTCCTGGCACCCTGGACCGGCGACGTGGACGGCCGCGGCCTCGAGGAGCGGGACGGTTGGGATGTTGTTGGTGGAATTCTTCGAGGAGAGTGGGATCTAGGATGTCTTCCCGAGGTGTCCATGATCGCTCCTCGGGGCCGAATCCTTCCCAGTCGACTAGATATTGGATCCGGCCGTCCCGCCGCCGGGAGTTGAGGATCTCTTTGACCTGGTAGATGTTCTCACCCAAGACTTCGGGTTGTGCTGGAGGGGGAGGCGGTTCGGGGTCTGTGGAGGGAGGAGAAACAGGGTCAGTGAAGGGTTTAAGGAGTGAGACATGAAAGGCAGAAGGAATACGGGAGTGAGGTGGTAGGTTGAGGCGGTAGGTGACAGGGTTAATCTGTGAATGGATTGTGTACGGCCCTATGTAGCGGGGACTCAGCTTTTTACAGGGCAGTCGGAGACGGATGTTTTGAGTCGACAACCACACCTTGTCCCCGGGATGGTATACTGGGTTGGGTAATCTGCGGCGGTTGGCGGCTTCGGTATGTCTCCGCACTGCCCGTTGGAGATGGACGTGTGCTGAGTCCCATACCCTCTCGCTCTCCTGGAACCAGTGATTCACCGCGGGCACTTCAGAGGCTTCGCCGGTCCATGGGAACAGTGAGGGTTGGTACCCTAGAACACACTGAAAGGGGGTTAATCCCGTAGAAGCTTGGCGAAGAGAATTCTGGGCATACTCTGCCCACGGTAAGTACTGGCTCCATGAATTCTGGTGATTGGCACAGTAGGTTCGGAGGTAGCGTGAGATCTCTTGAATCTTACGCTCGGTCTGCCCGTTAGTTTGAGGATGGTAGCCGGATGAGAGACTGATGGATGTGCCAAGTAACTGGAAGAAGGCCCGCCAGACCCTGGAAATAAATTGTGGTCCTCGGTCGGAGACGATGTTTTCGGGGAGACCATAGTTGCGGAAGACGTGGTTGAACAGTGCTTCAGCGGTTTCCAAGGCGGTAGGTAGAGCTTTGAGTGGGATGAGTTTACATTGTTTGGAGAATCTGTCGACAACCACCAATATGGTGGTGTGACCCTGAGATGGAGGCAGGTCGGTGGCAAAGTCTATTCCGATGTGGGTCCAGGGTCGGCGGGGAATCGGTAAAGGTTGGAGTTTGCCTTCAGGAAGGCGGTGAGGAGTGGTGGTTACGGCGCAGACCGAACACCCCCGAACATACTGGGCTACGTCCTTGGCCATACCAGGCCACCAGTATTTCCCACGTAGGAGCGAGAGGGTTTGCCTGCTGCCCGGGTGTCCTGAACCGAGGGAGGTGTGCGTACTTTCGATGAGGGTGATACGGTGACGAGATGGTACGTAGAATAGACCTTGTGGAAGACCCGGAGGGGCTGGCTCCTCGAGAGTGGCGGCACGAATTTCGTCGTCGATCTTCCATAAGATCGGAGCAATAGAGATGGATGGTGGTAAGATTGGTTCGGGAGCGTCTTGAATGGGATCTGGTGAGTGTAAGCGGGAAAGGGCGTCCGCTTTACAGTTTTTGCTCCCAGGCTGGTACGTGATGGAGAAGTTGAATCGGGCAAAGAACAGAGACCACCGAGCTTGACGAGCATTCAGTCGTTGGGCGTTGCGTAGATATTGAAGATTTTTATGGTCCGTGATTACAGAGAAGGGGAATTGTGCTCCTTCCAGCCAGTGCCGCCATTCTTCGAGGGCCAGTTTAATGGCCAGTAATTCACGGTCTCCTATGCCGTAATTTTGTTCTGCAGGACTGAGCTTGCGGGAATAGTACGCACACGGATGGAGAGCTTTGGGTTTGTCCGACCACTGGGACAGTACGGCCCCCACTCCTATGTCTGCCGCATCGACTTCTACTACGAAGGGCCGCGTAGGATCTGGGTGTTTGAGGATGGGTGCTGCGGTAAACTTGCCCTTGAGGAGTCGGAAGGCGTGATCCGCCTCGGAGCTCCAGGTGATGGTTCTTCGACCCCCCTTGAGGAGAGATGACAAGGGTGCTGATACTGAACTATAATTCTTGATGAAGCGTCGGTAGAAGTTGGCGAACCCTAGGAAGCGCTGGAGCTCCTTGACGGTTTGAGGTACTTTCCAGTTGGTTACGGCGTCCACTTTGGCTTTTTCCATCTGGACCCCCGCAGCGGAGATCACGTAGCCGAGAAAGGAGATGGTGGATTGATGGAACTCACATTTTTCGGCCTTTAGGTAGAGTTGGTGCTTGCGAAGACGACGCAACACTTGACAGACTTGATCATGGTGGTCTTCTAAGTTCCGGGAATAGATGAGGATATCGTCGATGTATACAATGACACATTGATGGAGGAGATCCCGGAATATCTCATTCATATAATTCTGGAACACCGATGGACTGTTAGCTAACCCATAGGGCATCACTAGATATTCATAGTGGCCAGTGGGGGTTATGAAGGCGGTCTTCCACTCATCTCCTTCTCGAATACGGATCAGGTTGTACGCGCTGCGGAGATCCAGCTTACTAAAAACTCGTGCCTCCCGGAGCTCCTCAAGGGCTGCTGGCACCAGTGGCAGAGGGTAAGCGAATTTTACCGTAGCTTCGTTCAACACCCGATAATCGATGCATGGTCTGAGCCCTCCGTCCTTCTTGGAAACGAAGAAGAAGCTCGATGCGGCAGGAGACTTGGATGGCCGGATGAACCCCTGGGTGATGGCTTCATGGATATAGCTCTCCATCGCCTCGTGTTCAGGACGGGAAAGTGGGTAGATCCGACCGTGCGGTAGCTTGGCGTTGGGCAGCAGGTCGATACTACAGTCGCAGGGCCGGTGAGGAGGAAGTTGTGTAGCACGTTCCTTGCTGAAGACGTCCAGGAACGAGTGGTAGGTGGAGGGAACGTGCTGAGTGAGGTGATCCAAGGCGGTTGAGTGAAGGTGAAGAGAAGGCTGGTTGTTAGATGGGTCCGGAGTGTGGTCCTTGCAGGTCTTGTTCCAGCTGAGGATTTGTCCCGTGCTCCAGTCGATGGTAGGCTGGTGCTGGATCAGCCAGGGTCGACCCAACACAACATCGACATTGGCCCTGGGTAAGACCAGGAGGTGGAGTCTTTCTCGGTGGCCCGGTGAAATCATCAGAGTAACTGGTCGTGTCCGGCGGGTAATCTGACCATCGCCCAATGGTGAGTTCTGGATGGTATAAATCTGGTACCGGGTTTCGTTAACTACTGTCGGAATGCGATGTTTGCTTATGAAGTTCGTGGAGATGAAGTTTCCAGCGGCTCCGGAGTCCACCAGGACGTTGATGGGAAAATCACAAGAGTTTATGATTAGAGTTGCTTGCAGATGAGGAATGGTGCAGATTGAAGGAGTGATGGAACAGGCACTCACCATTGGACGAGGAGGACGAACAGGACAGCCCGAAATGAGATGAGACGCCTCTCCACAGTATAAGCAGAGCTGGAGCCGGAGTCGTCTGTTGCGTTCTGCTGAAGTGAGATGGTAGGCGTCAGTAATCATGGGCTCTTCCGGGTCGAGAGGAGACGGTGAGGAGTGACGAAGACTAGGGGTTTCAACGGTGGTGAGTGGTGGTGAAAGAGGATGATGAGATGGTGTTTGATGATGACCGGTAGGGGTGGAGCAAGCGTTGAGGTGCTGAGAGACGCTAATCGCCTTCTTGATGAAAACTTCTAGATCGGCGGTATCGTCATAAATCACCATGTGTTGGCGAACATTGGGTGTGAGTCCTTGACGGAAAGCGGCTAATAACGCTACTTGGTTCCACCCGCTACTGGCGGCGAGAGTGCGGAACTGCAGAGTGTATTCGTGGATGGTGAGTGTTCCTTGAGTGAGGGAGATGAGTTCATCGTGAACTGAAAGTGAGGTAAGTGCAGTGCCAAATACTTCCTTGAAGTGCTGGGTGAAGGAGTGATAGGAGTGAAAGACGGGGTTGTTGGCGTCCCAGAGGGCGTTAGCCCATTGTAGTGCTCGGCCCGTGAGGAGAGAGATGACGAGGGCGATTTTTGAAATTTCGTTGGGGAAGGATGCAGAGTTGGTCTCTATGTAAAGAGAGCATTGCAGCACGAATCCAGCACAGGTATTAGGATCACCAGCATAACTGGCGGGACGAGAGAGGGCTGAGCTCGACATAGCGAGCGGGTTAACAGGAGGATTCGTCGGCTGCTGGCTCGACACCGCTGCTTCCGGGTGAGGATCAGCGGCGATTCCGGAAGTATTAGGGAGACCGTCCATATTTCCGGGAATGTTTTGCGGGTCCGGTATCCTGTCACGGATCACAGAAGACAAGGATATCTTTTCACACAGTGTTATT
>CAIGQW010053321.1:5580918-5607769 GCA_903798125.1 Danio choprae
CACACACACACACACACACACACACACACACACACACAAAAGAAAGCTTTAGTTCATCCACATTTTCATGCTTTAGCACAGTTGACTCACTGATACAGTAATCTGTCAAGCACCCTGTAGGTAGGGTGGTGGTATGAGCAAAAGCTTACTACACATTACTGCTATGTATCACTATAGATTTCTTTTCTTTTTCTTCTGGAAACTCAGTGGGAAAAAATGGTTTGATTAATTAGAAAAGCTAGTTATGGCTAGTGTTAGAACATTAAAATAATGAAATACTCTAAAAATATAAAATTATTTTTTTTAGAAACTAAAATAACCAAAAGATAACTATTCAAATATAATCAATTAAATGATAAACATATCAATTCAATTAATAAGAGTTTAAGAGATACTATAGTTCCCCCAAATATGAAGATACATTGAATAATATTGGAAACTGGTAGTCATTGACTTCCATATTTTTTCCAAAATATATAATTTCCTACTATGAAAGCAAGTGCATCTTGTTATCAACATTCTTCAAAAATAATTTATTTTGTGTTGAGCTGAAGAAAGGTTTGGTACCACAAGGTTGATGGTAAGTCCTTGTACTTTATCAATAACTAACTATTACAAACTAGTTACTAACTATTCTGTTGTTACTTTAATTAGGACTAGAACATGATATCATATATATATATGGGGCAGCACGGTGGCGCAGTGGGTAGCACAATCGCCTCACAGCAAGAAGGTCGCTAGTTCGAGCCCCGGCTGGGTCAGTTGGCGTTTCTGTGGGGAGTTTGCATGTTCTCCCCGTGTTTGCGTGGGTTAAGGTGGTAAACCCTACATACACACTATATACACACAGTATATAATTTTATATTGAGAGTTTTCATCTGCAGATGTAAAACAGCCTTTTGGCTAATTCTGGCACATTGTAAATTTATGCATTATTGATGTGAAATGTCCCTGTCAAATAACCCTTAAATAAATGAATTAATTATTGAATCAATAAGTAGCTTCATCTTTTAATGAGGTTCAAGAAGCTAAAGAATAAGCACAGGTAGCCAACAAATAGAGTCATTAATAAAGGAAATGCTATTATTTATTTAAAAACAAGTATTAGTGGAGGAAATGGTAAAACAGATTGCTTACAACAGTTTTTTAAATCGTTTACTGCACATTTAAAACTGAAATGTAATGCGCTTTAAACTGTAATAATTTCACCAATAAACTGTTTTTAATGTGTGATAAAATAAAACTCGATATAATATATATATATATATATGACTAGTGTACTAGTGCACAAACAGATACTGATGCTTTTCTGATGTTAACATCATCACATATCAAAACACTCAATACCTGGGTGTCAGAATGTTCTTATACTGAAGCTTTTCCACTTTCACCGAGGAGAAGAGAGACATGGGAATGACAATGTTATCAATGCTATCCCATTTTCTTCTATGGAATGAAAACTAAAGAAAAAAGACAGCATTTGATTATTTTCTTCAAAATATTAACCAGTAATAAAATAAACATTCCCTTTAAAGTAAGCAACATTGATCATTGTTTGGATTTACTGAAAACTGAAATATGCAGTCTTTCTCATGAGGTTTGGTCAAAGGGCAGACCTGTGAGTTTCTCTCTTGTGATGGTGTACAGTAAGAGATGTTCACATCCTCTAAAGGTTCCTCCACATGACTGTCATCACTCTGGGACACCAGATCAGACTGCCGTGTAACACTGGAGATCTGCATGCCTACAACAAAGCACTGTTACTCTTTGAACTACTTGTTTGTATGAGTGAAACACAAGGGGGTAATAAATGAAAATAAAAATTCTATAAAAAGAGCATGTTTAGACCAAGCCAACACCAAACAACTAGCAATGACGAAAACCAACTGTTGTCGCTTTGCGTCAGATTGCATCTGGTCCCGTCTGTACCAAAAAGCTGCACATGAACACACCAAATCAAATGCAGCCGACTGAAAGAGAGGTCAAACGTGTCTTTCCACACCTGTGGGGGGCAGTTATCGGTTTTTTTTTATTTCACAAAGGGAACTTTTAACAAAGCAGGATTTAATACTATTATCACAGTAATTCTCACCACAGAGGGATTTACTCGTGCAAATATGTCTGATAATCTAATAATCCATATTTTATCCATAGCTTGCAAATATTTGATAAAAAAATTACAGCTGGTTTCTGTGTGTTCCTTCTTGACTTGAATTGTTTAATTGGGTATTAGTTTTTGTCTCACGCTCTGATTTGTTGCTGAACAACCAATCAGAATCGGGCCAACTCAATCTAAAGTTAACCCAATAAGAGGCGACATTTGGAACACACCAGTGCAGCTAGCCAGACCGATGCGGATCGATAGCCAGATAAAGCCCAATGGCCAACCGTTGGCTTGGTGTGTCCCAGCCTTTACATGCACACCAATACACTGATAGCGCACAAAAATCTGCTTATTGAAATACCCTGTTGGCCCATGATTATACGCAAACCGGCACTGCAAATTAACTGCCTTTATAGAACCTTCACATGACCACATGCAATGTCAGCTTAATAACTGGGATAAAAAACAGGCATGCAAACACACTCACTCTCATGTTGTTTCAGACCTTTATGACTGAAATTTGTCAGTGGAGCATAAAATGAGAGCTAATGTATGTTGGTAATCAAACAGATCTTAAAATATATATTTCGTGTAAAACAGACTAAAGTAAATAATAATGATGTAAATAATAATTAAAGTAAAATAAATGATGACAGAATTTTATGAATAAATTAATGACAATTTAAATTTTGGGCTAGACCACCATATTAAACAAATATACCCGTTGGTCTCTCAGAATAGTGCAGTCTCCTTTTGCTTTCCCTGTAAGCATGACTGCGGTGGTCTCGGGCACCAGCCCATCGTATAGGAGTGGTCTCTCGTCTGTGTCTCTTCAAATGCCCTTTGTTTTTCGTCCCGTGCCTGCATTCTGTAATCATTAATTATAGAACATTAACACATATTACTACTACACAACAAGTATATTTATAAAAGAATATTGTATTATTTTACACATCAGGGTACTTTCACGAAGCATTTTAAAGTTCCACACCCCAAATTTTCATGAACATTTTATATTTTTATGTCATTTACATAATTGTATAATTCATTAATTCATTTTCATTCAGATTAGTCCGTTTACTCATCAGGGGTCACCACAGCGGAATGAACCGCTAACTTATTCAGCATATGATTTACAGCCCTTCAAGCTGCAACCAAGTACTGGGAAACATCCACACACTCATTCACACATACACTTTGGCCAATTTAATTTATTCAATTCAGCGCATGTCTTTAGACTGTGGGGGAAACAGGAGCACCCGGGGGAAACCCATGCGAAAACAGGGAGAACATGCAAACTCCACACAGAAATGCCAACTGACCCAGCCGGGGCTCGAACCAGCGACCTTCTTGCTGTGAGGCGACAGTGCTAACCACTGACCCACCGTGTCGCCCATAATCATATAATGCAATAGAAAAATATTTCCACTTCTTACAGCAATATTGAAATGCATTTTTTTTTCATTTAATTAACAGCCAGTGACAAGACTTTTGTGAGAATAACCACTGATATGAAAATGTATGCAAAATATAGTTTATTTGTAATTTATTTAGGGAAGCTTTGGTGTGCATGGACTCACTGACACAAAGGTGTAAAATGAGATCAAGGGTTGTACCATAATTTACAGTACAAGGCTAATCAAGATAATATGAGGTTTACACGATTAAAAATGGCCATAAAAACCACTGTTAAACTTTTCAACATCAAAAGTTGGCAGAGAAGAAATCAAAGTCCCATATAATTTGTAAATGTAAATAAAATGAAGAAAAAAAAAGAGGAAAACTTATTTGACACATATTTTACAGTACAGTTTCATTATATTTTAAGAATGTTTGGTATAAATTGACTTATCAACATGCAGGAGCAAAACAGTTTGACACTATTAGCCATGCTTTACAAAAACAATACCAATGGCATGGATATCACAAGGGAACTACAAGACTATAATACATTTTGTCTATAAATAACACCACTGAAAGGTCAGCGAGTGCGTATAGGTCTGTTCAATGCCCGCAGGCTGTATTTGTGAGTTGTTGTGATTTGTGAGCCTCCACTCATTGCCTGGAAAGCTGCAGGACTGTGCCTAGACCGCCTGAGCCACTGAGATAAACACAGACAATACACCACAATGTTATGACTAAACCCACCCAGCAGCCTACACACACCTTACATCATCCCACACACTGGACTTCAGAACAACTGCCATTAACAGATCACACACACGCTGGCGATGTGAAGACAAGACGTATATGGGGGGGACCATGAGGTGATTGTGGAGGAAATATTCCTGGTTTCCATTTACCATTTAGTTCCTACGTAGATATTTTTTGCTTGCTGGCTCCATGGGTGCTTCGCAGCGCTGACAGAAAATCAACTAAACAGCATGAGGTGTGCTTTTACTTCAGAAAGCCATACCACACTTCCATTCCAGTGCAATCACTCACTCACCCTGTCTTAATGTTAAGAATAGCATTTCTGGATCATTAACCCCCCTAGTCAGACAATAACCAGCAGAGCAGAGAAGAGTGGCAGAGCATTAATGATTAGAGCGGGTGAGTCAGAGTCCAGTGTCAGGTCAGTTCAGCTCACTTCAAGCACAACGCTGCATTAAGACCGAAGCAGTTATTGACACGACCCTCAGATCTGCAGTGGACATGTGCGTCACTGTGTAGAAAAATGCAGCTTAAATGTCCCACGAGTCTACGATGGAAATTTAAACTTAGATAACCTACAATTTCCTAAGTTTCTATGTCACTATATAGTCCTACTTGAAGTTAAACTTAGATAACCTACAATTTCCTAAGTTTCTATGTCACTATATAGTCCTACTTGAAGTTAAACTATGAGTAAGTCATATTTCTTGAGATACATATATTCAGATTTTTTTAAAACTTAAATTAAGGATTAAGGCTGCACGATATTGGAAAAAACTGATATTGCGATATTTTATTTTTCTGCAATAAGTATTGCAGTATGAATACAGTTTCACAAGATAGTTTGAATAGCTCTATTAAATGGATTTTTTAACAGTACTCAGGTACAGAAATTACAGAATCACAATGCAAAAAATGCTCTTTTTTTTACTTTGCTTTGTCTCATCTGTAGTCCAAATATTTTAAAAAAATCCTAGAGCAAATAGAAATATTGTTTCGTTTTTAGTTAGACTATAAACAAGACAAAAATTCTAAGTAAGATATTTTTGTTGTTGTTGCATAAATCATATAAATCCCTTATAAATACAGTGATTAAATACAATTCTGTGGCTCCTGCTCAACTATAATTCAGACTGAACATTGCGTATCTTGCGATGTGACTATTGTGGATGCACACATTGCGATATCAATGCTAAAACGATTTATGTCCACACTTCTCTCATACAACCTGCCTGTTCTGTTTGAGTCCCACAAATAAAATGCAGCACATGTATACAGTCCCAAGTAAAGGCTGTAAAGGCTGTAACATCTGGATGCAGATATGCTGAAGTCATTCAAAGCAAAGGTCTGTACACTTTCAACAAATTTGCAATGACTGCTGTAAACTTCAGAAATGTTAGTTTTGATCTTACTTCTTGCTATTCTCTCATTTTGACTACTGCATTTGACTACTGCATTTTGTGTAACTGGCTTGGTTATTTTGACTGTTCTACTAGCATGACATAGCCAGAACTAAAATTCCTTAAAATTTTAGAATAATGAAGAAATTATTACTTTAAAAAAAATCAAGTGTCTATAAACTGCTTTCCACTGCATGTGTAGTGATCATAAGTGGGGGATGTGGTATCAAAATCCCAGCTAAACTCACGCAGACCAAACCAAATGTTCATAATGCACCCCATTTATATAGCAATAAATAAACAAATAAAAGCAAACCTATCAGAAAAGCAAACAAAACAGACAAAGAAGAAACACATTTAAAGCATATACAGACCCACATGCAGGTGTACCAACTGTAAATACATTCACATAATCATGATAAGAAGACTCTTACGGAATAATGATCGGGAGACTCTGCCTCTGGACCTGAGACGGTGATGAGGACTGGAGAGCTCAGTCTTCAAGAGGAGAGATCGCTGAAGCACACTTTCTTCAAACAGCACATTCTGAAGATGGAAGGACGAAGGCGTTTCTGAAGGATAGAGCACACAAACCATGCTTACACAACAAATAAAAGGGACAAAAATAGTGGCACAATAAGACAATAAAATACTTGCCAAAAGTTAAAAGGGCCAGAATTGACTGGATGTTGCATATATATATGAAAGTGAATGCACAGGTTTAATACTGATGACAACCAAAAGCTAATTTGATCTTCCTATTCTATATTCCTGCTGCTACACACAATTAGCAAAACAATAAGACCGGCACCATTGTGATATTCTAATGGAGTGAGACAAATTGCACTGACAGAAATGAATTATTGCAGAGAGATGTGAAGTGATTCATGGATTCCTGTAGTATTAAATATCTGTGAGTTGCTTACATAGGTAGCATATTTAGGTAGCATAAGAAGGCTATATTACAATGTATGTGACAGATTCAGTGGATGAAATCCTTCCAAGACAGTGGCTGGAGCAAGAAAAAAAAAAAGATCATTTTAAACAATGCATTCATTTCCTTCTACCTGAGGACAGTGATAGAAAAGGATGCACTTTGCCATCTGCTCTCTCTTTTATGTGGGGACATGCAGGGTCTGCAGACACCAATGCAGGATCACAGGTAGCACATTTGGGAAAATCAGAAGAGGAAAAGTCATACACCTGTGAAGAGAAAGAAAGAAGTAATCCAAACAATGAGGTTATGGGTAGACTGGAGGAAAACTCAAATCCTGGGAAGCATTAATACAAAACAAATGTCTCCGCTCCATGCCAAAGGCTTGATTTGCACATAATTAATCTAGTCTTGATTATATTAACTGAACATTAAAAGAAATAAAAAGAGAAAGACATACGCAACCAAGCTATTAAAGCCAAATATATAAAACCACAGTGCTCTGGGGAACCATTATGACATAAGCAATGTATAAAAAGGAAAATCATGGCAGCCAAAATCAGACAGCTATAAAAATGTGAATTATAAACAAGGTTAAATGAAGTGCACCAGGCACCAGCTGGGAAACAGACTCAGATCATGGTGAGAGCCATGGTGCACTGTTAAAAGTGCTGGCACATGCTCAGAAAACAGCTTTATTAAAGGAATAGTTCTGTGCTCTGAAAATTCTGCCATCGTTTAATCACCCTCAGAACCCTCATCATTTATTCAACAGAAGAAGAAATCTGTAAAGGTTTGAAACAAGTGGAGGGTGAGTAAATGATGGCAGAATTTACTTTTTGGGTGATCAATCATTTTACATCAGCACCACTTATATTTGTGAGTTGAGAATACAACACAATGTAATTTTTTAAAATGCATGTCAATGTTAAATTAAAAAGCTGACTAAAATTTTTTACAGTAGTTCTTAAAAGGTGCAATAGGAGATCTTAAAAAATGCTAATGTTAGCCTACTAGCACTGAAAGCCTATGCCCCACCATGCAATTTGTCATCCAAAGCCACGCTTCCTGAAAGCGCACTAAACAGCATCACTACAATACATCACATAACATTCACCAGAGAGAAAACTTTATAGTAATTGCAATACTAAACTTAAAAAAAGAAGATAGGTTGTTGATGTTTGCCTGCCATTCTCTGTCTGACATATTTTGACAGGCAGGAAGGACAGCCTATTGTAATGTCCAGACCAAATGTTTTTATTTGACGAAACTCCATTGGTTTCACACCTTCCACAGAATATTAAAATGCATATAATAACATTTAGATCATTTCTGTTAATGATTGCTTTCAGGATGGTAAAAAACTTTCAAACCAGCATAACAAAAATTGTTTTTGCTGACAATCACCTATTTCACCTTTAACTTGCCAGCAAAATAATGGCAAATATATTTTAACTGTTATATTAGCCTGCTGATTTTCTTGTCTTTTCTTGTCATTTTTAAGGATTAACAGTCCCATAATTACCAAAATGTGTGATTTTACTTTTTGTTAAAAAGGGATTTATGAGAATTCAGAAAGACAAACCCATGAGAGACATTGGTGAATGAAAAGTGAACTGCAGCCTACAGCAATGGTCTCAAACTCAATTCCTGGAGGGCCGCAGCTCTGCACAGTTTAGCTCCAACCACCTCCAACCTGCTTAATAATCTCTAGTAGTCTTGAACACCTTGATTAGTTGGATCAGCTGTGTTTGATTAGTGTTGAAGCAAAACTGTGCAGAGCTGCGGCCCTCCAGGAATCGAGTTTGAGACATGGCCTACATCATATTGCTTTTGCTCACAATTGTGCACAAGTTATAAACAAGCAACTGAACATGATTCAATGTTTTGAAATAGTTAAAGAAAAGTATTTTTTTATTCCTTAAGTATAAGTAAAAAATGTTTATCCATTGCTTTGGATTTGTAAGCGTTGTTTAATTTTTTATGTCATTACAAGCTGCTTATGCTTACATTTTAAGAAGTTAAGATACATAAAAGATTCTTACATATTGCCCCTGAAATATTACTTTCATCTATTTTATTCTTCTTTTTCCCTTCATCCCTTTCAGTTTAGTGTAGACTGGCTGACTTGAGGTCTGTCCTGTTGTCATTCAGTGTTCTCTATAGGCAGCATAGAACTGTAACTCATACTTGATTTTAAAGCCAATATGTCTGAGTTACAGTTCTATGCTGCCTAAAGAGAACACTGAAGGACAGCAGGACAGACCTCAAGTCAGCCAGACGCAATTCCAAGATTATTGTCATTTATGGAAGTGCAGCTGGTCTGAGCACAGCATGTTAGCCATTTCCAGGGGAAAGGATAAAATGAAAGCTAGGCTATTCTTTCAGAGCTCCCCTGTGGACAATTGAGAAAACAAATACAAACACTTGATTTGGTGTAAATGCTGGACATGGTACACAGCAAATCTCAGTAGATCAGGCATTGCCAAACACAGCTGAGCTTTGCCTTTTTTATTTAATCACATTAAATATGTTCAGCAAATATTTAAAGGTTTGCTAGAGAGATACAGATACTAGAGTGCATTTGATTGGTCACAATTTGATGAGAAACTGAAGTATTTTGTCACTGTTTTGGTGTGCACTAGCTTACAGATATCCTAAAAACGAACATACTGATACTAACATTTAAAAAACGTTTCATTTTATGGGACCTTTAAGAAGCAATAGAAGCAATAGCATAAACATTACTGCTCTATGTTTCTTGATCAAAAAAATGCATCTTAGTAAGACTTCTTTGTACTTCTTAGTGAGACCAACCCCATTCATGGCCGGTTATCCAAAAAGACACTTTCAGACCAATGAAAAGTGGCTAAATAAATACCAACCTGTTCTCTATGAGACAATGGGTCCATGAGGAAAAGTCTAGGCTTGTGATAGTTCAGAAGGGGTCGAGTCCTGGCTGACATAAAGGTGGCATCAACCTGAGAAACATACTGTCGTCTTTGACATGTTCCCTTCCTCTTCTTGGCTTTAGGTAAACACTGTGGTCCACTGGGATCAAAGACACAAGTGAATGTTGCTTGACTGCAAAAGTAGAGTAGGAGTTCAACCTTTAGAAATCTGATATAACATATGACAAATATAGCAAGTAAATTTCATCAGTTCTTTTCACCTCTCAAATTCTTTCATCTTGCTAATTCAAGGTCTTTCGAACCCATTAAAATTTCCACAAGGCGAATGACTCATCTTGACATTCACATGAGATTTACATAAATTTACACAAATATGTATCAGAATGAGGATGCGTCTGCAATGCTCCGATGAATACACAAAGCATGAATGAAATCAAGACAAACCGCTTCCCTGCAGGTGCCTCTGGAGCAGAAAAATGACAGATTTTCTATGAATGAAATTGATCTTGAACAATAAACATCTTGCAACCAATTCTTCAAAAACATACAGGCAAATGAATCACTATGACACATTTGGATATATTTGGTTTAAATGAAAATGTTCACCCAAAAACTTTAATAACTGTCAGACCATCCAAGACACAGGTGACTTTTTTTTCCCTATTGGTAGAAAATTTAAAAATATTTTCAGTTAAAATCGTGATTCTTGCTAATTTGTAAAATACAGATACCTGCACCTTGAGAGTAAAAAAACAAAACATAAAAAAAAAGGCTAAACAAAAAATTACTACCTGTGGCTCCTGACAATACACTAACGTCTGTTTTACATTTAATCCTGAATGCATTTACTACAGTTCAAAGTGCAAGTTTACTGTCACATAATGAAGTATATCAAAACACACAAATTCTCCCTTTGCTTTATAAATAAACAGCGTCAGCCATCATGTGAGGTTATTTCTGCTCATACATTACGTCATTATGCAGCAGGAAGCTCATGCACCAGACTGTCATGAACACCCTTATTTAATGAGGCTTTGAATAATAGTAATAATGTTGTTCGGTTTCCTGTAGAGCCCAATTGTTTAGCTTCAATATGAGCCACGGTATACAGTAGTCAACATCTGAAGTGGATCAAAACCTTCCATCAAATTTTCTTAAAACAACTGAACAGCACCAATTTTTGTCTTTTGATCCGCTTCAAATTTTGACAACTGTAGAGGGTTTGCACTTGGTCACAATTTGGTCAGTTATCCATATGCGCAGCCATACTGGCAATACTCATAGACTGCACCATTAATGTACTACTGAATACATTGTTCTTCCTATTTATGCTGTCTAAACCACAGTAAAATGAGTAACATGAGGAAGCTGCTGAATCATACAGAGAAGGACCTAGCCAGGAGGAAAGTGTGCAATATTTTGACAAACATATGTGGGAAAAGATAGATATGGGCAGTTTTTAAAAGAGATTAGCCTTATGTTGAATATCTCAATAATAGACCAAACAGGATGTTTGTTTTTGTTTTCAAGGTTCTAGCCCTGGAAATTCTAGTTCAGTTTGGCCAACCAGAAATACATTCCTCTTCCTTTTTTTTCTCTTCTGCTTGATTTGTTTTAACGTTTGGCAGTCTATTAGTACTTTTTTTTCAGGCCAATCTAGTAAAACATAGATTAGCCAAAACATCACTATAATTGATTGTTTTCAGCAGAAATAATCAGAAAAATATCGGTGTTTCATTCAGTACAGTGGCGTTTTTACATTCTGTGCCTCCAATATGGCCGACTGGTGATGAAAACACTGCTTTTTTTCCCGACAATTTTTTTTTACTCCAAGTCTCTTTTAATATTCTAGTGATACAGTCACCGACATCTTAAGCAAACTGAGGGTGAGTAAACCAACTTGCAAATTTACATTTTTGGGTGAACTATTCCCTGTGCCATATCCAAGGTCAGTTTTAGTTCACTGATGAGTTTGTAGGTGCTGATTTGCTCCTCACCTGCTGAAAGCAGTTTTCTGTTGACCTCTCCAGCGATTGCAGGATCCTTTAGACAAAGCCGATGAGGAAGGAGAGGCACAGAAAGATGGCATCAGGCTGTTTACAATCTGAGTAAGCTGTGCACTCTGAACACAGACAAACACATGACTTGAGCTGGGAATCAAACATTACATTTACATCTTATCTTTCATCTTTATCTTATTTTTATGTTCTTGTCTTAAATGCCTGAGATTTATCCACCTGTCTCTCGATGTTCCTCAGAAGGCGTGTGGGGCTGCTGGGTTCCATCTCTAGATCAGAGTGCAAATCTTGCATGTTCCCAGCTGTGAATGACAGATCCATAGTCTCTGTCCACAAGGTGTGTTGGATCTGTTGGTCCGTCAGAGGTTGGCACTCAGCTAAAACCACACGACTCTGAAAGACATTTTATGACATATTTATTTTAAAATGCTGAGACCAGTGTTGGGGTAGTGACACAATTAAAACGTTGATGACAGTGTTATGAAAGAATTTAGCTTTAATTATTCCATATAAAGAATATACATCGGTTAAAAGTCAGCTATATATATTTGTTTGTTTGTTTTGTTTAGTTGTCTGTTTGTTTTGATGTGTTGTACTCGGTTTGGATTTATGTACTGCTTAGGGACCCCATCGAAAATGCGATGGTTCATCTCAAGGGGCTATCCCATTTAATAAATTTAAATATTCCAAATGACTGTTTTAACTTCATCTGCTATATAAGACACAGGAATTCATTCGATTTCTTTTTAGTCATTCCAGTTCACTAACAATTCTTAAATACTGCTTTTTAGCGAACAGTGCGAACATCACAGCCTACCTTTCCCTTGCAGTGTTATGTTCTGTATAATATGTACTGTATGTACTTGTACAATATGTACTGTTACTCTACCTTATTAGCGAGGATTTGCTGACGGAGTTTTTCAATCCTCTGAATCTGAGAGTCCAGCTCAGACAGTCTCATCTGCATCCACGTCCAGCGACAGCAGAGTTCAGCTCTGTCCTTCAGCCATCTCACCTCACAAACATCACTACTACGCTCCCAGAAAGGAAGAAAAGGTCATCATCTGAGATTTTATCCAGAGTGACTTGCAGTTCACTACACACAAAGACAATCCCCAAAGCAAGCAGTCTTTTTTTAGATATTTATAAATCTATTGTAAACACTCACTGGCCACTTTATTGGGTACACCATGATAGTCCCAAGTTGGATGCCCTTTTTTCCTTCAGATGTGTCTTAAATCAAAGTGCTGGACATTCCTTGGAAATATTGGTCCAATATCTTAAAGGTCCACTATTAGATTGAGATCTGGTGACTTAAAGGAAAATGTACAAACTGTACCTCTTCCCAACAGGGAAAACCACCAACAACCAAGAATACATAATAATATGGTATCATTGCTTTGCAATCAAAAAATTGCTATAATGAATATCCATGAGGCAAAAACAGCCATTAACATAATGAAAGAGTAGTAAACTTGAGTGTATTGTTGAGTTTTTTTTTAATTTCAAAGAATTTGTGTCAAAATAAGTCACCAAAAATCATTCTATTTGCTGAAACACAGAGAAAATTGTAGTCAAATAAGACTCAAAAATCACCCGGAGTGGATGAAAACATCTCCAACAACACACAAAACATAAGAAGCCTGTTTGAGATGATTTGAGTTTGATTCTGAAAGTACCCATTGATATACCTTTGTCATAAAGGGATGGACATGGACTCTCACCACATGCTGGCAAATTCCAGAAATATCTACAAAGCAGCTGAGCAGCAGTGAGTGAACTCAAACAAATACACTGGGAATCATAAGATCTCCTGCTGGGGCAACAGTCTTGCTGGCCACTAAACAAACCCTTCACCGCTCCAGCCTACTTTCTCTCTCAACACACATTCCCAGAGCACAGCTTTCTTTCAATAAAACAAATGGCAATACCATTCCTGAACAGAAAAGATGAGGAACCAGATGGCTTTGCTGCTTCATTTTCTTTTAACGTCTCAACATCATCCAGATCATTAATTCACAGATTTTTTTCTAAAACCAACTAAGCAAATACTGAAGCTCCAGTAAAGCTTTGAGTCATTTATTTATTTATTTTTTTCAGAATTAAGTAACCACAACTTAACCACTCAAAAATGTGAAGGGAGTGCTGACGTCAAATGCGCTGCACTCCACTGGCTGAGAGCCCAATCTCAATCCACAAAGTGCCCTTAAGCAATTCTGTGGCCAAAAGCTAGACAACTCATTCAAAAGCTTGTAGCAATTCAGCTTCATTAAAGAATTCAGAGCAATGGTCACTGGCTTAAAACTCTGATCCAATGCAAAGATTGTAATTGAGATTGCTGGAGCATCTGGAAATGTCACTGAAACTATTTTGTTGCCTGAAGGGAAGCAGAGTTTTTTGAAAAACACAGCCTGCTACCAAGATTAAGGGGCGTTCACCCTTACAACAGTATCCAGCAACAAAGCAATCAGAAGTCATTATTTTTCAATGAGTAATGGCAAAATGAGTGCAATGAGACAAGTTGCAAAGTTGATTTACTTGAGACAGTATAGTTAACTAAAAGTATAATCTTTAAAAACAATTACATTTCAACAAACAAAATACTTTTTTTTCCTTTGTCAGACAAAATTTTATATGTAGTTTTATAGCTCTGTCCTTCAGTTTTATATTATTTTATAGGTATGAAATATGATATCCATCTCAGATGCAGAAAAGCTAGTTCATGATTTTATGACTTCTAGACTGGATTACTGTAATGCTCTGTTCGCTTGTTGCCCAGCATCCTCTATTAATAAATGTCAGCTAGTACAAAATGCAGCTGCCAGAGTTGCTACCAGGTCTAGAAAATTTGATCATATCACCCCAATTGTACCCTCCTTACACTGGCTGCCTGTTAAGTTTCGTATTGATTACAAAATATTGCTTCTTACCTATAAAGCTTTAAATAATGGAGCTCCTGTTTATCTAACCAACCTTCTGTCTTGCTACAATCCAACCCGCTCTTTGAGATCTCAAAACCCAGGGCTTCTGGTAGTATCTAGAATAGCAAAGTCAAGTAAAGGAGGTCAAGCCTTCTCATTTATGGCTCCTAAACTCTTGAATAGCCTTACTGATAAAGTCTGAGGCTCAGACACACTCTCTCAGTTTAAAACTAGATTAAAGACCTATCTTTTTAGTAAAGCATACACTCAATGCATCACATTATGGTATGATGCATGAGTGTGCTCAACACAGGTAAGCTGGCTTGACAACCACCTGTAGAACACACTCCTCCTGTCTTAATGCACCAGACATTGTGTTAGAAACTCTCATATGCTTTACATGTTTGTTTATATAATTGCTATTTTCATCTATAACAAATCCATTTTTGCATCTCGTTTAAATACACTGTGAACAGCAGCTACGCTAATTATTTTCTTTGTTATATTTCCACCTGGGGGTACTCATCCCAGGCCCCTACAGACTATGCAGCGGCATTGATGCGATCGAAAACCTGCGAAGAGATGATCCCAAGGTATCCTGGACCAGGCCGTATCCTGAGCTGATGCTGTGGTGGTCATGGTGGAATGGAGTGCATGAGACTGATTCCTGAAAGGCCACAGTGACAAGCGAGTCCACACATTGATCCTGTGGGCCAGCCTGACCTCCCGCTGGTGCCCTACCCACACCTGCAGCTTTTCCACGATGGACGTCCAGCTTCTCCAGCCTCCGGCGCCTAGACTACAGCTCCACACAGGAAGTTTGGCCAGAAGAATAATGATCGTGCCCAACAGAGCCTGGTTTCTGTCTAGTTTTTTTTTTTTCCTTCACTTTGTCAATTGGTGAAGTTTTTTTCCTCGTCACTGTTGCCACTGGCCTGCTCGGATCGGGAGTTGTGGAGCTACGCTTCGGTGGATTTGCTCAGTGTTTGAACTTTCAGCAGTAAAATTTAAACCACACTGAAATTAACTGAACTAAACTGAACTTCAACTCTGAAATCTGGACTTTACTAGAACTATGTTAAGCTGCTTTTGACACAATCTACATTGTAAAAAGCACTATGTAAATAAACCTGAATTGAATTGAATATGTCCTCATATGTCACAATGAGCAACTTAATACACAGTATTTAGGCAAGACATTGTCGGCAGACATTTAGGCAGACATTGTCGAGACAATCTGCTGAAGTTGAAGAATGACGATTTAAATGATTTTGAATATGGCATGGTTTTTGGTGACAAACAGGGTGGTCTGAGTATTTTAGAAACTGCTGATGCACAACCACAGGATTTACAAATATTAGTCCGAAAAACAGCATTTCTGTGGGTGAAAAAATAAAATCGATGCTGAGGAGAATTTGTAGACTGGTTCAAGCTGACAAAAGACAAAACAAAAGTGACAAAGAATTTCTCAGTACAATGAGGCCTACAAAGCTTCTTTGAATGCACAACATGCCAAATCATGAAGATGTGCTACAACAGCATAAAAACATCAAGAGACATTTCTGTCAGCTATAGGAACTGAAAACTAAAACTACAATTCATAACCAAAATAAAGATTGGGAAAAAAGGTTGCTTATAAGCCTTGATTTATGCTGCAACATTCAGATGTTAAAGTAAGGATTTGATGGAAGCATTTTTTTCCATTTTGCTTTTTTATAAATGATTCAGGCTGATGCTGTAATGGTGTGTGGAATATTTTTTAGCACATTTTTGGTCCATTAGTGAACCACTGTTGCTGACCATACCCATTCCTGAGTCTGACCAAAAGTACAGTACACACGTTATGATTGTTACTGACTGATTCTGTAGATTCTCACAGAATCTTCTTTTAAGCACTCTTCGAAGCAGCATTTGGAAATCTGTCGAAATCTGTGCTCTAGTAATTTTATTAACCTTTTATTAAGTTCACACTTCATTTGGTCACTTACAACTCTTTTCAGTTTTCCGCTGCCTATGCTTGGAATCATCTGCAGTAGACCTTAAAGCTGTGTCTGAGAGCAAAGCACCTAAAGAAACATACAGCACACAGCCAGAGAAAAACGCTAGCTCTCTCCATCTTGTATTGCACTTTTATTCCACTATCATGCTTTAAAAATTCATTCCAGTTAATAGTACAAGATCACTGTGCTTGTCTTTAGTTTTTTTCCTTGGTTTCATATGTTATTGTCTGCATCTGTGAAATTGTTATTGTATTGTGTCCCTGCTGCTTCATATCTGCTTATGTTGCTTCTTGGCCAGGTTGTCATTGTAAATGAGACCCGGTTCTCAATTAACTTACCTGGTTAAATAAAGGTTATTATTGTTTCTTCCAACAGAATAACACACCATGTCACCAAAGCTCAAATCCTGAACACATTTAGGATGTGGTGGAGTGGGAAATTGGCACACAACATATCTGCAGCATATCTGAGGAATGTATCCAACTCCTTGTTAAGATTCTGACAGTATGATAACTTTGGACAAAAATATTATGGTTTAACGTATTGTGATAACAGCTCTAAAATATATTCTTTTTAAATATCTTGGTAAAAAACAACACCTTTTTAATCACAATATATTTTATTTTTAAGAAACATTTAAAATATTTGGAACAGTAAACACGTCAGGCTAAATAATTAAAATAAATGACTGACTTCTGCTATCGTCATTAGTTTCAAAAACAGATTTCTTTAAAACTTTAAAAAAGGCATCTTTGGATATCTTTCTTTTCCATTTGTCTTTAAATGTTTGCTGAATCGTGGGCTGACCAGTAGCTTTTGATGTGGATGGTTCTTTGCAGCTGTAGATTTTTGACAACACATACAAAACAACTGGCATATAATATTGAAACGGTATAACCGAAAAATTGTGTGGTTTTAAAAAAGTTACTTTTACTCTAAACCTTAAAACCAGTTATTGTCCCATGCCTATAAATTGCACCCTATATTCCAAGCAATCCATTACATACTGTACTAAAAAAAGTGCTTCTCCTGCCTACCTTAGGACCTTTCTGAACCCCTTGCAGCCCTAAGCTTCATTCTTATGTAACATTTAACAAAACAAAACAAATAATGCACTAATAATCATATTACAAGAGAAACTACAAATGTTGCTACTTTAAAATATACGCCAACATATGATTCCCATTTACTGTGGTATACAGTATATGTTCTCCCATCTGCGCTCATGCTACAATCTTACAGTACAGCATAAGTGCAGAGTGGCTGTGCAAATCACAGAGAGGGACATGAAAGCTCTGATCTAGCGAAGGGCAGCCTGATCTCTATTTATTTACTCATCCCAGGAAAAGGAGAGTGCAGCTGTCTGTTTCACTGTGGCTACACAGAAACAGAACAGGAGGAAGAGCCAGCTGCACATTAGCACACCAGATAAACATCTTCAACACAAGGGAGAAATGCGGTGACAATTTCTCAACAGCTGTGTACAGAACAGAGTGCTTCTGTGTCTGAGAGCAAAGCACTTAAAGAAACATACAGCACACAGCCAGAGTCAAACGCTAGCTCTCTCCATCTTGTATGGGGTTGTTTGTTTTTCCAAACATGTCGTTATGCTCTCTCTCTCTCTCTCTGCTTGCCAAAGACTCACGGCTGGTCTGTCATTAAAAGTTCGCTCTCCTTTACTGCCTGGCAACTGCTATATAGAGATTAATTCTACCCTTCAGTTCACCTACTTCAAGACACCACCCAATGTTTGTTTGTTTTTTTGAAGCTAGAAATTGAGTCTTATATCCTGTGTTTACATCACTGAGCTCTCTCACTATGCAGTTTTGCAGATTATTATTAGATAATATAAATATTACCCATATAAATATTACCCCTCACACCCAGCACACTGCCTCTGAACTTTTACCTTCTGGTCGACGCTACAGAGCACTGTGCACCAGAACAGCCTGACACAGAAACAGTTTCTTCCCTCAGGCAATCCATCTTATGAACACTTGATGATAGTAATTGTGAAACAAACATCACTACTTGCTATACACTTTTTATACACATATACACTTATTTAAAAAGATACTTTACATGTCAATTTGCACATAACAGCTGCACATATAACGTTGTATATAGTAATATACCTGTACATACACTTATCAATTTGCATATTTGCATTCACTACTTACTTCTATTTTAAAAATATATTTATTATCTGTTTTTTGTCCTGTCTCTGTAATTCTGTTGCGCTGTAGAAGCTTCTGTTACGAAAGCAA
Source organism: Danio choprae (assembly GCA_903798125.1). NCBI lineage: Eukaryota > Metazoa > Chordata > Actinopteri > Cypriniformes > Danionidae > Danio > Danio choprae. Next base: position 5,599,629 of record CAIGQW010053321.1, read on the forward strand.
ATTCCTTGTATGTGTAAACGTACCTGGCAATAAAGCTCTTTCTGATTCTGATATTATTAGATAATATACAATTATGTTTTACATTGGGTTATATTTTTCATTCAGCAATGAACACAACACAATTGTGAAAATTATACAAAACAAGCATCACATTTTTCTTTTTTCATCATGGTTTCTGAATGATCACATGACACTAAATACTGAAGTAATCACAAGTGAAAATTCTGCTTTTTTCCATAACAGGAATATATTACATTCATATTCCACTATTACGGCTAGCTGTATTTTCATTATACTAGCTTGATTATAATAAAAAAATATATAAAAAATTATGTTACATATCTTAATAGAAAGAATAAAAATATATATTTAAAAAGTAATTCAAGAGATTTTTGTGACAGGCAGGTTGAATTTTATAAGAACATTTAACTGTCGGCAAAATAAAGACTTTCAATGAGTTTCTGTATCTTTTTCATCCATATCCATTATATGGATTTAGAAGATTAGTAATAGACCAAAAGGTCTCTTATTTAGGTGTAATTTCTTCCGTGTGTCAAACTCAACTTAACAAGAGCATCAACTTTCATTAGAAAGCCTATTTAACATCGCATTGTACTCACTGTGGGAGATCTGACTTCGCTTTTGTGTCTTTATGGTCCCCCTCCTCATCTGAGCTGCTCGCTGTGGCATCTGAGTCCAGAGACTCCAGCAGTCCTTGCAGAACAGCATGGCCACTGTGTGCTAAATTCTGCACATCTCTGGATTTCAGAGGTTGCTTATGTACTTGAGTGAACTGGAAGTTTTTTCTGAGAGCCTGGTCTACCTCTGCAGTCCCAAAAAGAGGGCCTGGTGTCATTGAGTATTTGGGGGAACAGCGTGCTTCAAGAAGTTTCTTCTTCATACCGTCCTGTTGTTGGCTGTAGTGCCTAGAAGCATGTTCACCAAGCACTGCCAACACCCTCTGTTGTAAATGACCAGCTCGATTCACCAATGAAACATGCTGGGAGAGATGCCACAATGACTGAATCATCAACCCTTCCTCCATTTCCTCCACAGCACCAACCAATGTATGATTTAAAGAATTGTTCTTCCTGCTAGGACATTGTGATTGCTCTGAGGAAAGTGGTTTGGTGCCAACTGGCCAATGTTTTGTAGAACAACCATGCCTTTGAGTGTGAGTAGGTTCTACATAATCTTGTCCATTGTCTTCAAGAATGGGCATGAAACACATCTGTGGAGCACCTGCTGGAGAAGCCGGTGAGTTCCTGTTTAAAGAGAGGAGGGTGAGCAGTGGTTCTGGGCTTGACAGCAGAAAACCTTTAGGATGTGAGTCCTGAAACAAAGGTGAGAGAAGCATCTCTGGGAGTGGAGGAGAACCTTTAGATGACAGGAGGTCCAGGTGAGCCTTTTGCTGCCACATCTTCTGCGCAAAGCTATTCTCCACATCCACACTGTCCATACTCTCACTAGTTTTAAGTTACTCAAAGCAAAGGATGAAATCAGTATTTAAAGATTTGATCTGATGACTGAATGAGAGCTTGAGTAATTCCCTTTCGCCTGTCCTGGGACTGATGATGGATAGATCTTATAACATCATCTGAAAATGTTTAATTGAGCAAACTGGTCTGCTAAAAGACATCGTCTGTTACAACAGATAATTATAGCAGCCTATACAAAAAACTAGAGAATAACGGCAAATATTTAAACCGCTAAAGTAACGTTTCACTTTTCGATATAAGCGCAATATGAAAATAACGGAAGGATCCTCAGCTCACCTTTAACAGTCCTTCATTTCTGCAACTAACGGACAGACCATAAATAGACGATTATCCATTAATGATCCATAAAAGTACTCCTCAAAAATTGTGATCGGAAATCGACTAATCCAGTCCGATGTTCTCACACAGCCGAACAACCGCCACTGTAGCGCAGAGAGAGAGAGAGAGAGAGAGAGAGAGAGAGAGAGAGAGAGAGAGAGAGAGAGAGAGTGTGTGTGTGCATCGGTGTGTTTGTGTGCGTTTATCTACATTGTTGGTTACTTTTATTGAACGCATAAATATTAAACAAATAAATATGAAAACTAAATATGAGTGTTTTTTTCTAACTCATCTAATTTTATTTTGAACTGTAGATATGTATTTCACAAGGAGCGTTATCGACCTTTCTTTGTGTGTGTGTGTGTGTGTGTGTGTGTGTGTGTGTGTGTGTGTGTGTATGACTGCGGCAATGAAAACCACTGAGATCGTCTTGACATGCACGAGATATGTGGCATATTTGAGCTATTGGGGGAGAAACTGCTTATTGCCTGTGCTGCTGATTAACAGAATGGAACCGATCTTAAAACAAAAGTGCTCAGAATTCCACCACAGCTAGATCACATTTTTTCGTTCAGGTTGGTTAAAGGAAGAGGATTTCCTAAAAGCTGCTCTTATGTTTGTTTTGCTTTCTTACTAAGAGCGTGTTTAGGCTTGAAACGCAGAGAAGAGCTTGTTTGAACGCTTCAGCTGCTCTGTGCTCTGAGCAGACGTTGTAATATGCATTCAGTCCACCAGGTGGGACTAAAACAAAGTCAATATCACCAATAACAATTTCATTTTGAGTAGAATAACATGTTAATAGTCAAAGACCTCTTTATTATGTACTGTTTGTTAGCGGGTTAAACACCTTTGCCTTCAGAACTGTCTAGTTCAGCCAAAAATCATTGATAGTCACCTCTTAGTCTTCTTTCAGACAAACACAGTCAGAGTAGTTTTACATTTTATTCGGGCTCTTGCATGCTGTATGATAATGTGTAGAGGCTTTTTTTTCCAGGTTTCCAAAACCACATAAATTAATTGTAAATCTAATCTATCACCGCCAGGGGGTTAACACATGTTTGAGCGGATACAGTCCTCTTCCAGGAGGCGGGTTTCATTAAAATATAACTACAAAAAAATACAAATTATTCATTTATTCATTTTCCTTTGGCTTAGTCTCTATTTCAGAGGTCGCCACAGCAGAATGAACCACCAACTATTCCAGCATACTGTATGTTTCATGCAGCGGATGCCCTTCCAGCTGCAATCCAGTACTGGGAAACACACATACACACTCATTCACACACACTCATGCACTACGGCCAATTTAGTTTATTCAATTCACCTGTACCACATGTCTTTGGACTGTGGGGGAAACCAAAGCACCTGGAGGAAACCCACGCCAACACGGGGAGAACATGTAAACTCCACACAGAAATGCAACTGGCCCAGCCGGGACTCAAACCACCAACCTTCTTGCTGTGAGGCAACAGTGAGCCACTGAGCCACCGTGCCGCATAATAAAAAGTGTGTTTGTGTGTTCGTGCGTGTGTGTTTATTACACAAAATTAAGCTTGACCAAAAAGTCTGACCTGAAACTCACACTGACTGATCTTAAAATATATAAGTGCCTTTGTTTCATCTCAAGATGGACAACACTGTTTTGTTTTTAACTGGGACGTTTATGTCAAAAACAAAGTTTAAGTAGTACAAGTTACACTCATATGCATGTAAAAACAGTGACAGTGTCAGAATGACAAGATCAATCGAAGAAAAACAGAGCATGTGATTATTTTAAAGTATATGCTTAAAATTATTATTATAAAGTATTGACTAAGCAAAAAAGAATTAATACCTAACACATACCTGAAATCATAAATAACATGCAATGTCTAATATCCAACTGTGAGCTTGTATTATGTAGGAATAATTACCACAGGAAAAAAATGCAATTGCCTACAGTTATATTTACTGCTTTGGATAAAAAGTATGCAAAGAGTAAAACTAATTACATTTGTTTTTGGTTTGCAAATGTTCTTCACTCTCATTCAAAATGATGCAAATTATATTCTATTATTGACAGCTGTTGACACGTTAGTAACATGATTTTAACTTTTTACTTTATGTATATTCTGTGACTGTGATAAGTCACAAAATTACTGCATGAAGTACATTTTATGTTTGAATACATTCATATTTCACAGCAATTTTAGAAATATTTAGTTGAGTGCCACCCCAACATTGCATTCTTTCCCTTTTTCATGCCTATAGATGAGTCTGCTGTGACGTGACAACCTAAATGAAATTAAGGAAACGGAAATTTCAGTCTTTGTAGTTTTTTGCAAATATCGTTGGCCATAAGGCGGTATTTTGACTGACCAATCATTAAAAGTATGTTCACGCCAAGAGAGTACAGTGCCATAACAGAGTGAAGCAAACGTCCTCCATCCAAAAAAACACCAAAATCCACAAGAAGCTCTTCTCCCATAAGCCACAGTAAACCAAGAGAGAAGAGGACCGTCTGAATGATGCCCATGATTGTCAATCTCATCTGCTGCTTATTACGAAAAACAGAGAAAAAGGTGCTGTTTTTCTCCATTCTCTTCATGTGCTTCCACAAGTAGACAACAGTCGTAATCCCTGACGCCAGCATAATGACAACACAAAACACAAAAATAAAACCTCGAACAAACATATATGTAATGTAGATTTCAACAGTGTTTGGTTTTAAATTTGATTCACTGGTGATGTTCTGAGGAGCGCCGGTTGAATTAAAGCTTGTTGCAGGAATTTCAGTCACTTCCAAGATGACACGAAAAAGGAATTCAGATAGAAAGAAGAGTCTATCTGCAAATAATGCCGAGTACACAATGAGTCTGAAGTGCTGCTTCATCCAGACCAAAAAAGGCCACTGGACAGGAACGATCTGGAGGTAGTAATAAACATTCAGCCAAAGTGATGTAGTAAAACCAGTCCACATGGCAAAAAATATAGCAGCCCCTGAAACATCGTATATCCAATAAGCAGCATACAAAATGTCCAACAAAACAAATAAAAGGTTAAAAGTGTTATAAAAAAGACTGCTTCCAATAAATGACCATAGTAAAAAATTGAGCGGCGGTTTTACGTTGTTTGCTGGTCCTTTGTCTGAAGAAAACATACAGTACACAAAAAAAACATTCATCAGTATAGTGGTCATAGAAACAGGCACATTAAGCAAGGCAAATGCCAAAGCGCTCATGTTAACAACAGGATGATCCATTTTTGCACTGACCGCTAATAGGAAGGTGTTCCTTAAATAAACAAGGAAGATGTGAAGGCTAAACCCCTTCATTTAAATATGTTAATCGGAAGGGAAATGACATCAAAAAAAAAAAGCAGCCAATGAAGATCTTCCAGAAAGAGAAAGTGTGCATGAGCTTTTATATACCGTTGAGTACTTTAATTAGACATATCTAAAAATACATTAAAATAACTAGTATAATTCATATTAATTATCAAGAATATTGATATTATAAACAAATGTAAAAACACTGAGAATATAGCCATCTTCATCACTCTTTTTGATCTTTAGTTTGAAGTTTTCTTTTTATAGTATGTTTCACATTTATACAGCCCTTTTGGGTTCAAGCGGCCCAGACGTGGTATTGAAAACTTGGGTGAAAATATTAAAGTAAAAAAAAAAATACACATTAGGAACACATTACAGTAATCCTGACCACGCTGTAAAAAATGCTGGGTTCCACACAATTCCTTCATGTTATATTAACAAATATATTATAGATAATATACAAATATATTAAGTTAGCTAATCGTCACAAATATATTAAGTTAGCTTAATTGTTTTTACAAATTTAAGTGGATTGAACATAAAACAACTTAGTTTTTGTGCCAAAAAAACGTAAGAACTGTTTTAACTCATTTTAAATAAGTAGTTTGAACATGCAGCAAAATGTCCAAATGCATTCAGGTGCTGCCATGGGACTGAATTAGAGAATAGATATCTCTGAAGGGCTACTGAGGGCATGTGAATATTTGATAAAGTATTGATCATTAAGTAAAGAAAGAATAAATATATTATACCCATGTAAGTAGTAGCATAACAGTAAAAAAAAAAATCTACATTTGCAGGTTAGCATTACGTAGGGTTAATAAAAAAAAATTAAATCACCACAGAAAACAAAACTATTAAACGCTAACTTTTAATGCATAGAGGAAACACGCACACACACACAATGTGATTTGCAAATGTTCACATTTTCACTTCCATTGAAATGCATGCAAATTAAACTCTGCTATTGTTCTAACTTAAATTACACTGTCAGATGACAGAAGAAACTGAACCATGAAGTTCTCTACGTACACAAAAACATTTTTGCTTCCCTTCTATATATTTTTTTCCACGCATATTACTTTAGCTACATCTGCTGTAATGTGACAACCTAAACTTACAGATTAATATAAGCATAAAATAAAAAAATATATGTTTTTTTTAGTTTGTCAATATTTTAGCCATAATGTGAAATGTTTGGTCACTCCAAGAAAATAAAGCAACTTAACAGAGCAATGCAAATGTCCAAACAGATTAAAAAATAAAAAATCAGAATACATAAGGAGAATCCACGTAAGCCACAGTAAAGCAAGAGAGGACAGTCTGAATGATGCAGATGACTGTCAATCTAATCCGCTGCAAATGTTTCTAAACAGTGTCTGAATCTTGCTCTCTTCTTGCTGAGTGCACATGAACACTTCAGATCTGAACATAGGTAGGACTACAACAATTAAATTAAGAAGCAAAATGACGTGTCAACATCACCAATAACTAGTAGCCTTAAATTTTGGCATAATAAAAATCTAATGATACCTGTAACAATAAATGTTGATATACAAAAAAAAACAGGATTTCCTCTTATTAAAAACTTACAGCACTAAAGTAACTGAAAACAAACTACAACATGTGTTTTGTAAAATGTAAAATAATGACAAGGTCAAAAAGTGAACAGAATATTAGAGCATGTCAATAGCATTAATTAAGAATTGAGCAAACAAATGAATAATAATTTGCATTCACACATATTTCTGTATGGAATACAGCATACAGTAATAATAAACTATTTCTATTTTGCATTATGTAGATATAGTAGGTTTCTGAAAAGTCACTATGGAACTCTATAGAGTTATGGAATGGAACTCTCTGAAGCACGCAGAAGTAAATAAACCAAAACATGACGCAGTATTCCAATTAAATGCATCTCCATTTGTCAAAGGGAAGATTTGCAAAAATCACTGAACTCTTTTGACAAACAGAAGAAAAGTGAGTCTGTGGTTTGCAAATATAAAATGATTTCATTTCAGGATGCATTGATTTCTACAAATAATATCCAAAGTATTGCAAAGTATTACTGGCAAATCTAACTATGTTTACATTAAAAAAAATCTTAAACAAGCCATTTTCAGTATTACTGTGACATTTAAAAGTCATTTTAAAAGTCATTTTGTGCATGCAAATAAAATCACCCACATATTAGTTTGAGTGCTGTCTTAACATTTGATCCTCTTAAAGGGATCATTCACCCAAAAAAGTTATTTTTGTTCCTACTATGGGACCATTATTTTTCTAAATATCTTAATTTGTGTTCAACAAAAGAAAAAAAAAACTCATGAAGTTTAAAACCACATGAGGGTTAATAAATGAGGTCATTTTCCTCATCCAATAACTATCTCTTTAATTCATGCTCATAAATGCATCTGCTGCCAGAAGTGACAAAAGAAATTAAGTAAGATTTAATAGGATTAGGATTTTGGTTTTGTTGTCTTTTTGCCAATATCCTTAGCCATAAGTCTGAATTTTGACTGACCAATCCCTAAAAGTACAGTCGTTCCAAGAGAGTATAGTGCCATTACAGTGGAAGCCAAATGGGTGCCCACATCATAACCACCAATATAACACATAATAAATTCTTCAGTCATGAGCCACCCTGAAGCAAAAAAGAAGAGGACCGTCTGAATGATGCCCATGATTGTCACTCTCATCTGCTGCTTTTTGCAAAGAGCAGATAAAGAGTTGGTGTTCTCCTTCATTCTCTTCATGTGCTTCCACAAGTAGATGACAGTCGTAAAGCCTGATGCCAGCATAATGCCAAGACAAAGAAAAAAATAGCAACATTTCAGCCAAAAGTCTGTAATAAATATGTAGTATCCGAAATCTGCTGATTGGCTGGTGGTGTTGTCGTAAACGTTGGATAAATTAAAGGTCATCGTTACCCTCCGAATCTCAAGGAAAACACGTATGACATATTGAGACAAAAAGTAGAGTCTGTCGAAAAACAACACTGTGTACATGAA
>CAIGQW010053321.1:5607779-5675927 GCA_903798125.1 Danio choprae
CCCATTTTTCCACTGAGCACTAAGAGGAGCGAGTCTCTTATATGCACAGGGAAGGTGTAAAACTCCACCCCCTAAATTCAACATAAGGAAAAATGACATGCAAATCTCTGAGTAATGAGATGAGAAACATAAAGATGTTAAATATAGGCTACAAAAAATATAAAATGTTACATTTAGTCATGTACATTTATATAAATAAAATACTAGATATTAACTTCTTTAATGTTTTGCACATTTTAGAATGTTAAAATGTAAGACTTAATTTTTAAAAGCATTTAAAGACAATAATATACAATAAGCCTCTGTAAATATTGTGGATCTTTCAATGGTATCAGAAAAATGCTTAATAGACCCTTTTCACATGATGTTAAGTGGTGTCTGGTTTTACTCCATGCTAGGGCTGTGCGATTTGGGGAAAATATCTAACTGGGTTTTTTAAGAGATATTGCGATTTCGATTTGATTTGCGATTTAATTTTGTAGTCAAGCTTCAGCTCAATATTCTGCATCGTAGCTTCTTACTGCTAAAATGCAGTGAGTGTTAGTTAAAAAAAGGAACTGAAAAGATATAAACTCTATAACTTCTATTCAAATTTGTTTACAAAGATTCAGAAATTAAACACAATTTTTTCTGATGTTTTTTCATATGGTGTATCAGCTGCAAACAACTCTGAAATCGTACTTTGCTGTTGCTAGCTACTAGATTGCGTGTCACTAGCAATACTTTTAATTTTTAGCAAGACACTCCTCATATAGCCGCCTGTGGTGCTTTTTTAGGTGCTGGTTGTTGTATTTCCTCGTGCTGTGGCAACAATTCTGCGACAGCTCTTACAAACTACCTGTTTTTATTGGGTGTCTGTGACTTTGAAACCAAAATATTCCCATATTACCGACATGCCATTTTTCTCTGATTTGAATTAGTCTATTAATGCTTCTGAAGCGGCAGACGCCATCATCCTAATTGTCCCCGCTTTCCTGTTTGTTTGTTTGTTTGCTTTATTGTGGGCTTTCCGCATAGTTCGGTCGCACAATTCTGATTGGGCAGAACAAAAGTGTGCTCACTCAATTGGCTAGTAAGACTATCACACACAGACGGTAGTCACGCATTAGCTCTGGGAGGTGAATTCATTAATTTTCTTTTCGGCTTAGTCCCTTTATTAATCTGGGGTCGCCACAGCGCAATGAACCGCCAACTTATCCAGTATATGTTTTACGCAGCTGATGCCCTTTCAGCTGCAACCCATCACTGGGAAACATCCTTACACCCATTCACACACATACACTACGGCAATTAAGCTTACCCAATTCACCTATACCGCATGTCTTTGGACTTGTGGGGGAAACCGGAGCACGCGGAGGAAACCCACGCAAACACGGGGAGAACATGCAAACTCCACACAGAAATGCCAGCTGACCCAGCCGAGGCTCGAACCAGCGACCTTCTTGCTGTGAGGTGATAGTGCTACCCACTGCGCCACCACATCGCCCGATTAGCTAATTGCAACGTTTCAAATCGAGATTGTGATTCGATTTCCATTAATCGCACAGCCCTACTCCACGCAGTGTATGGTTATTTCCGCCTACACAGAACTCCTCATACAGATACGATTAGATGATGACTATGGCTGTTTTCTGTTGTCTGCGTTCAAGGTGAGAAGAATTACCGTTCATCCAGATTTCCGCTTGGGACTTTAAACAGAGTCTATTGCTTTGTGTTGCTGTTTTTACTGCAGATGAAGTTTGTATGTACTTGTCAAATAAAGATTTCAAATGTTTACACGGGTGCTGAACATTTTTTTAATGTCAAATTTATTTTTAGTATTTTTTTGTGCCCTGAAGAATAAGTATTAAATAAAACTGTGGGTGTTTTACTGTAGTTGTTTACAGTGGACAGATGATTCACCAACATATTCATATTATTCACATTCTACTGCTAAGTTATCTGACGTTTATTTCTATATAGGTATTTTATTCATGAAAATAAAACATTTACGTCTATTTAATATTCAAATTAAATAAATAGAATAACAATGTTGTATGTAACTCTTAATAATCAAACAAAATCATTATAAACATGTACAATTGCAAAAATAACACCAAGAAGACGGCGTTTTATCTCAGTATTATTAGATTATGAAATTATTTGTAACATTATTAATTAAAAGGTAGGACACTGTCTTAATTCATTCAAATGGAGAAACTGAACAAAATGAATCTATAAATAACAAATGATGAAACTCATTACATTTATAGATATTTATAGACATACTTACCAGGTGATATGAATTGTACTCATGCTGGAACATTTACATATAACAGATAATATAAATGTATATTCATAGCAGTATCAAAGTAAAAATAAATCCATTATTGAGGAAATTAACTCAATTAATAAGTGAAAAGGTTGCAAACATATTCTTTCCTTGATAAACAATAGCTTATTCCTATTCTTAATAACCTAAAGAATCATTTTCAAAAACTCAAAAGGCAGTGTAGTATTGAAACAGAAACATTTGGACACATGCCTAATACTGTAATAGTCTTAAATCAGAACGTGCAATGTTAATATTTTCATTTGTACATTTTCCAGAGAAGTCTCCCATTCATTCAAAGGTAAATCGAAACTAAAAACACACAGCGTTGCCGAAAAGGGGAAGTGATGTCATTGTGGAAAAGGGTCTATTTAAATGAAAGCCTAATGTGTGATCAAAGCCATCCCCTCTGGACTCATTCATTTAATGTGCAGTCATTTGACCTATTATAAGGTACAAAATAAAGAATGTAATTTCCTGATCAACGGTAAAAATATATTTGACAAAACATGTACTAACAAAGCCATAAGGCAAGTATTTAATGATAAAAATAGAGAAATTCATTTAAAGATTTTACATAAAATATATCCAACCAACGTGTTACTTTCCAAATGTTCAGATATTGAGAAAGAACGTTCATTTTGTAAAAACAGTGAGGAATCCTTATGTCTCTTATTTGTTGATTGTCAGAGTGTGCAATTACTTTGAAAACTGTTTTTCTAATTATTCTGCTAAAAATGATATGTTAATAACATTGAATGCAAAAGAAACTATTTGTGATTTTGAAAATGGTGATCAATTTTTTTACAATTTTGTTAATTTTATTATTTTAAATGGTAAATTCTTTATCCACAAATGTAGACTTTCAAAATCCCCTCCTTTGTACAAAGTTTGTCAACGAACTTATTCTGTTAATGAAGTCTCTCAAAGCTGTAAAAAATGTAAAAGCTCTGTCTATCTGTCTATGTGTCTTGTGAATGTCTTCCATTTGTTTTTGTTTTGTTCTGTTTTTTTGGGGGGGGGTTTGTTTTTTATTTAAATTATCTTTGGAATTTTTGTTGTTGTTGTTGCCTGCTTTTGCTGTATTTGTAAATTACTAATGCACCATAAAAAAATAAATAAAAAACAAACGTAAGCCTAATGTGCCATACCACATACACATTTATTCTTGTTTTGAGCATAAACTTAATTTTACTACATTTCCCAGAAAACTGAGAAACTTTGCATGTCAAGTAGACCTATGTATCTTGATTTAAGGATGTTTAAAAAGTCTTGCATATTAGAAAAAAATACTAAGGGAATTTTAGCAGTGCTAAAGATCTGCTTTAAGAATGTTTGCTTTTATGAGGGAAATTATGACTTTACCTGCTGAAACTCCTGCTGCTGTTTGAAACGGAAATTAGTTTCGATTTGAATCATTGCCACATTTTGAATAAATCGTTGTGGTCTGTTTAGTGATAATGGTTCATTTGTATTAATGTATTTATTCTTATACACAGCTCATTGAAAAGGCTTTTGAACCATAACTTCATTCATCTGCTTTTATTTGCATTTCGAGAAACCGAAAGCACCAAAATGACCAAGAAAACCGATAAAGAAATGGTTCCAACAGCAGAATGGTGTAAAATAAATGATATTTACTCACGCTCATGTTGGTCCGAAACGTTCGAACGAACAAAAACAATAAATATACAAAAAAACCTATGATAATAGAAACTCTGCAGTTCGCAGACTAAATATGGCGCCATTAGACACATTGCGTCAAACATGACGTCAAAAGGTCACAAGACAGGAACAACTTGCGTGACATTTAGCGCCTTTTTGTAGTACATTTTACAAATTGTAGAGAAAGTAAAAATTGGGGCGCAGTGGGTAGCACAATCGCCTCACACTAAGAAGATCGGTGGTTCAAGCCTCGGCTGGGTCAGTTGGCATTTCTGTGTGGAGTTTGCATGTTCTCCATGTGTTGGCGTTGGTTTATCCCACAAGTCCAAAGACGTGCGGTATAAGGGAATTGGGTAAGCTTAATTGTCTGTAGTGAATGAGAGTGTATGGATGTTTCCCAGTGATGGGTTGCAGCTGGAAGGGCATCCGCTGCATAAAACATATGCTGGATAAGTTGGCGGTTCATTCCACTGTGGGGACCCCGGATTAATAAGGGACTAAGCTGAAAAGAAAATGAATGAATGAATGAATGAATGAGGTAAAAATTGATAATAAAAAATACATGGAGCAATTATTTAAATTCTGTCTGCTCACAAAAAAGCTATAGGACTAAATTGCACAAAATTAATTTGAATTTATGCAAAACAAGGGCCTAAAAACGTACCTTGCCTAAACTAATTTAAACCTAAACTTGCCACAGCTTCCATTGACTTCCATTGAATTACGCACACATTAGCCATGTTTTTTAAAAACCAAGAACGAATTGGGGAAAACCTTTTCTCTTTAACGTTAAACCTTGAGAAGCATTTAGTCTCACAGAAATCCACAAAACTAGACAAAACACAAAGTCCTCTTTTTTTGTTAACAACATAAACCATTTGCAGAAACTTGCATTTCAGGTTAAAAATGATTAATTTACTGCATTTTATGATGAGTAACACTGTTTATAGGTAACTTTTTCCTTGAAATTGGAGCTTAGGCCTTGTGTACAACTATCTAAACATGACAATGTGACAACAGTTTTAATAATAAAAAAGAAACAAACACAAATATAAGAAATAAACTTTATTTCTCCTTTACCATACATTTCTGACTACAACGCCAGATTGAAATAACCATCCACAGAGGAAATACTAATGAGTTAGGAAAGCAGTCTCTGATATTTAAGATTACAAATACAGCACATCTCACAGGATCACACATTAGATCAAATAAAATGGACACCTGGCACCAGGTCAAGTCCATCCTCTCATGCACCACTAACCATCCACACGAACACATATCACTGAGGGTTTATGAAAGCTCCTCAGACAATACTACAGTATCTTCATCTGAAATGGAAACCTTAAATAAAATAAATTAGATAACAAAAAGGCAGCACTGCATTTTATGATTATTACTGTAGTTCAAACACCGGTAATACCTTGTGGCAATATTTGCTACATTTCACACGAATGCTGCATCCAGTAATATTGTGTTTCAAACTCCGACCAGTTTTTACACAGGTTTAGTTCTCCAGCGTAAATCTCACAATGTTTCTCTGATTAAAAAAAAACAAACAAGTGTAAAAATCACTACAATGTGTTAAAGGGATAATTTACCCATGTAATGTCATCATACATTCACTCTCTGTTCTGAGGAATTTTCACACTGCTCTCTTCTATATAATACAAATAAATGGGAACCTGAATCCAACTGTTAATTCTTTATAAAAAGCACAAACCATCTTAATTAATGGTGTACTATATTCTAGACCAGTGTTTCTCAACCATGTTCCTGGAGGACCACCAACACTGCATGTTTTGGACGTCTTCGTTGTCTGTCACTCCTGTTAAAGGTCTTTCAGTCTCTGCGAATGAGCTGATGATCTGAATCAGGCGTGTTTGGTTAAGGAGACATGGAAAATGTGCAGAGCTGGTGGTCCTCCAGGAACGTGGTTAAGAAACAGAAAACAAAGGCTTACTGGAGTAAATAATGACAGTATTTGTGAGTAAATTATCCCTTCAGCTTTTGATGCACATACTCAAACAAACATCCAGATACCCCGTCCTTCACAAAACCTTAACACAGTACAAACCAGCTGGGTAAATCATTCCAAGTATAAATATGATACATTTATGGCTTTCTCCATTTGAAATAATATCTGTGTGAGAAGTTCATAGTGCAAACTTTCATAATATAAAAGTTAGATTGTAGCTCAGGCATCTCGTGTTGTTATTCTTCCTCCGTCTACTCCAAATTCGCTGACTTGCGCTTAATAATAAGCGCTCTGTGGGGAGCGGAGAACATCAGTTCATCAGCTCCATACTAAAATCTTTTTGTGGCACTTTGTCCGAATGCTAAATTGACCCCGACAGGGCTCTGCGGCTTTCATCCAGTCTCGCAGATAATGGCCTTTTCCTGCCAGCTCATTTTCACATTCAAAGGCCTTTAGTGGTCAGAATCCAGCTACAGGATCTGCAACAGGCCAAGAGAGCTTACACGCAGCATCAAGATTGCGTGCCTGCTGGGTAAAGCTGTCAAAAGTAGTCTCTTCGGCGTGAATCGTCGCTTAAGAAGGAAGGGTTCCACTGAGCTGGGTAGATGCAGGAATGCCTTGACCCGGGAAGGCCCGAGAACGGATACAGACCATTCCGCTCCAGGTCGGAGTTTCTCAGTGCAGGCTAAAAGAGAAAACAGCAGTCACAAATTAGCTAATTATTTGAAAATTCCACTAGGACGTGAATGGTCATGTGAAGTGGGGTGTTGTTGCTGGCTTAATTCATGTTTAGTAGAACTGTCAATTTAGTGCATTAATGTAATTAGTTATCAAAGTGCATCAAATTTGTATTTAATTGAACTCTATCCACAGATGGTAACAAAACGGTTTTGGAATCAGCAATAAATGGTCTACAAATGCATCTAAATACCAATTTGGCAATTGTAGCCTAAAGATTGTTTGCTCCATGTTGAATCTAAACATATTTCTTTCTAAACCTCATTCATTCATTTTCTTTTCAGCTTAGTCCCTTTATTAATCTGGGGTCGCCACAGCGGAACGAACCGCCAACTTATCTAGCATATGTTTTACGCAGCGGATGGCCTTCCAGCTGCAACCCATCACTGGGAAACATCCACACACACTCATTAACACACACACACTACGGACAATTTAGCTTATCCGTAGTGGAAAAGGCCGATGCGGTGGCGCAGTGGGTAGCACAATCGCCTCACAGCAAGAAGGTCGCTGGTTCGAGCCTCGGCTGGGTTAGTTTGCATTTCTGTGTGGAGTTTGCATGTTCTCCCCGTGTTGGCGTGGGTTTCCTCCGGGTGCTCCGGTTTCCCCCACAGTCCAAAGACATGCGCTATAGGTGAATTGGGTAAGCTAAATTGGCCGTAGTGTATGATTGTGTCTGTGTGAATGAGTGAGTGTGTATGGATGTTTCCCAGAGATGGGTAGGGCTGGAAGGGCATCCGCTGCATAAAACATATGCTGGATAAGTTGGCGATTCATTCCGCTGTGGCGACCCCAGATTAATAAAGGGACTAAGCCGAAAAGAAAATGAATGAATGAAAAGCACGAAAAGCAATACTCACTGCACCACCGAGCCGCCTCTTTCTAAACCTATTTTTTGTAAACGTTTTGTCTACATAATGCTTCTCATATTCAACACAAAATAACTTTAGGGGGTAATTTCATCTAAATGTAATATTTGATTTAATTGAGATTGATTAGATCTACTAAATCAGAACATTATGTGATCTATTATATTACAGTTTAGCAACCTGTTATTTTTGCCTTCATCAAATGCCACAGTTTAATTCCAGCATTAAAAAGCCAAGTTTACCATTAAAGTTAAAAGGGATTTTAATAATAGAATTTACTATTTAGAAATAAAATTTCCCAAGTGCACTGTAAAAAATGCAGGGTTCCACACAATTTATTCAAGTTGTCCCAACACAAATCGATCAAGTTAACTTAACAAATTGGAGTGGATTGAACAAAACAATTAAGTTCTCAAGAATCGTGTTGTTTCAGTAGTTTGTTTGAACAAGCAGCAAAAAAATCATTTTTTTGAGTGTGTATAGTCTTCCTAGAGTGAATAATACACTAAAATAGCATTATTTTAGTTAAGAACAGTCTGTTAGGCAAGGTCAAAATATGATTTGGTTGTTTAAGCGTGGTCCCCACCCCACACCAAAGGATACTTTAATTCCTCAAAAAGATTTAAAAAAATAAAAATAAAATATATATATATATATTGCTCATGTTTAAAAAGGTTTTATGCTTGTCATGTTGTTATTCTGTTAATTGAACTTGTAGGGTTATATATACAGTTGAAGTCAGAAGCCCTCTTGTTAAATTTTTATTTCTTTATTTTATTTCCCCAGTTCCTGTTTAACAGAGATTTTTTTCAACACATTTCTAAACAGAATAGTTTTAATATTGAAACTTTTACGTTTACAAATTAAGACTTTATCCAGAAGGAAAAATACTGTGGAAATACTGTGAAAATGTCCTTAATCACTTAAAAATCACTTGAGAAATAATTGAAAAATAATAAATATTGCACAGGAGAGCTAATAATTTTGTCCTCACATATATATATATATATATATATATATAAATTGCTTATGGTGGTTCCGTTGTGTTAGTGTGCCTGCATTAGCAATAAAACGTCTGAAATGGTCTACATATCTGATGATCTAAGGCCTATTTATAAGCCGGTGATGACGAGTTTTCTAATATGTAACATTTAAAATATATTAAAATTGTTCAGATTGTTGTCATCTATACGTTGTGTACTAGCTGCAATTTACATTTTAGCAGTGAGATGTTTGTTTTATGCCGCATTAAAAGTAAAGGCATTTACCATATTTCTAGCTAGGAGTACTTTATGCATTTATGTTATCGCCCCCTAGCACATGCAATATATGTACTTAATATATCAGTGAAATCTCAAACTACTGTGTCATTATATAGATCATTTGAGGGATGTTAACAAAAACAATGGTCCCAAAGTATTTCCTGTTTTACATTTTTAATTTCTATACCTTCCGAGAATCCAAAAAGAGCTCCATATTGATAAATAATGTTATGATATCTGTTTAAACATTAAGTTATGATTGAATTGCTTCTTGTTACAGTTATGAAATAGTTTGATAACAAGCAGGAAATGTTCATGGGCCAATGACATGACCACACTGAAATGGTCTATAGCTTGTAATGTGTAAGTGCATATGATCACATACCGAGTAATAAATGTCAGTCATTTGCAGGAGGTTTTTTGTACTGCCGTTCTCCTGCATCTCAATAGTCTCCCTGCCCCACTCCATGGACACGCGATTGCTCTTAGGAAACTCTGCGTAGGGCGACATCTGAAGATCTCCACTTTTGAAGATGATCTTGTTGATGTCGTTTTTGTCCTTTCTGAGGGTGCAGTGAAAAATGCTTTTGAGACATTTTTGTAGTTTTGTTCAATTTACTCAAGATTAAAATATGGAGAAAATATGGAGGTTGTGTATTTTTCATCCTGATCTTACTTGCAGCAGGTGACAATAAGAGCAATGACCACAATCAACAGAAGAGCTCCTCCAGCAGGCGAGACCACCACGGCTATCAGCTTATAGACTATTAGACACAATCAAGATTATTATAGTGGCACTATTTGAGCTGAATTTTCAATCTTTTAAAGCATTTATATAAAAACAGTACCAGTATAAAAATAAAATCTTACAATTATTGCAGTTGAATCCTCCAAATCCAAACATGCATCTGAAAAGGTTAAAGTTTTTTTGTTAGCTTTTCTTTTTTTTGCTGTAAAATACATGTATAAAACAAACACCAATACACAACCAATAAAATATTTTACACAATTCATGAAATTTCTTTACAATAATTCACTCACTCAATATCTTTTGGCTTAGTCCCTGATTTATCAGTTAATATTATCAACCAGGCCAGCACGGTGGCGCAGTGAATAGCACAATCGCCTCACAGCAAGAAGGTCGCTGGTTCGAGCCCCGGCTGGGTCAGTTGGCATTTCTATGTGGAGTTTGCGTGTTCTCCTCGTGTTTGCGTGGGTTTCCTCCGGGTGCTCCGGTTTCCCCCACAATTCCAAAGACATGCGGTATAGGTGAATTGGGTAAGCTAAATTGTCCATAGTGTATGAGTATGAATGAGTGTGTATGGATGTTTCCCAGTGATGGGTTGCAGCTGGAAGGGCATCCGCTGCGTAAAACATATGCTGGATAAGTTGGTGGTTCATTCCGCTGTGGCGACCCCAGATTAATAAAGGGACTAAGCCGAAAAGAAAATGAATGAATGAATATGATCAACCAGAATGTGCTGTGCCCTTTATTTCAGTGACCTATTTCATGCAATTAACATCAAGCAAGCAAAACATGCACAAATTGGCCATTCATTTGGATGAATGCATGTGCGCTTTGTAGAATGTATCACTTATCTAAATTTCTGTTTCAACAAATTTCTTTAGACTTGATGTGTATATTAAAAGCCACTGTATTATTTGTTTGCTTTATTCTTATTGTTTATTCTTTTCTGTTCTGAATACTGTTAAATGTAAAGGACTTGTTGTGGTAAATAATAAAGTGATATATATAAATGCCCCATTCATTTGCTCATTCATTTATTCAGTGAGGGGAATGCAAATACATGTTTACAACCCTATATCTGAGTTAAATGATAAAACGCAACTTGTACACTATTGCAAATGCAATTGATCTCAGTTTTCCTTGTAAGCAATGCAATGGGCTATATGCACAGCTAGTGTTTTTCAGCCACCGATAAACTTCCGGTGAAAGGTTTATGTGACTATTCTCAATGTCATGACGTTCTTTTACAGCACTGATGTTGTAATGTAAATAAAACACAATCAGTTAAGTAGACTTAAGCATTCATTTTGTTGTACAATCGTAAAACAAGACCATTTGAATGCAAGCGCCGTCAGGAGCAGTAGGCGAGCACAGAAACTTCATTGACAACACACTTTGGTAAAAATAAATGTCCATATTTTATAGACATGGAGCGGAACAATGGAATGTAATTCAGTGCTTCTTGTCTGGTCTGATACCCACTTCATATAGTATCTCAGTCAGGCAGTGAAGATCCTTGATTTTTAAAGAAATCAGATCTTAAACGTGCGGATTTGGAATAGCATGACAGTTCATCAAAAGCGAAAATTCAAAACGTGTGCTTATAGACAATTCTGAGGGATGTCAACAAAAACAATGGTCCCAAAGTAACATTTTTCATATCTATAGCTTCCGAGAATGCAAAACGAGCCCCATATTGATAAATAATGTTATGATAGCTGTTTTAACATTAAGTTATGATTGAATTTCCTCGTTACAGTTATGAAATAATTTGAAAACAAGCAGGCAATTTTCACAGGCCAATGACATGACCACATTGAAATGGTCCACACCCCATTTTGACCCAGTTTGAGATTGTCACGATCACCAGCGATCTAACCTTCATAGATCGCTGGAGAACATTTACATTTAGACGGACTACAATCCTGTCTCAGTATGAACTACAAGTCCTGTCATGCAACACACACACACACACCTGCCCCAAGTCTCCATTGATTACACTCACACAGCTGATGCTGCTCAAGTACTGATTACACACACATATATACGGCTCACTTTGAGACACTCATTGCTGAGTCTTGTTATACTGTCACTGTGAACATTACGACGTGTTTCTATTGTCTTACTTTACCGTGTTTTTGTCCCTCGTTTTGTTTGTTTATGTTTTATGCTGCCTGGTTTTTGACCATCTGCCTGTTTATTGCCCACGACTCTGGATTGCCCGTATACATCTGTTTGCTCCTGTGTTGACTGTTGCTTGCCTGACCATTCTCTGCATAATAAACCCTGCGTTTGGATCCGCACTTCCTTGTCAGCATCCCGCTTCACATTACAGTGATACAGTCATGTCTGACTCATTTTCTGCAAAATATCCTACTGCCAAACATCTGAGTGGCTGTTTACAGTTATTTACTTAAAATGCATTATAACGCATTAATAAACAATATACTTACTCGACACATTTGCCATTAACAAGCTTGAGTCCATCTCCACAGTCTAAAACAAAATAGCAATGGGCATTCATTTAAACATGAGCATTACTCACACTATCGGATCAAACAAAACAAAAAAAAGTGTATGTTGTACCTCTGCAGGTCATGTCTTCCGGGTTCCTTTTAAAGTACCCAGGAAGGCACTGACAGTTGGGAATCCCGTTAATATCCGAGCAATCTGAGTACTGCACATCACACTTGGTCTTGTGGGCCATGCACAGGCTCTCCACTAAACAGAAAGAAGTGCTTCAGAACAAATGGCTTCCAGGAGATAAACAGAGCTTCTCGAAATGTTATTATAGAGACCAAATGAAAGGCGGTGTTATCAGTGTGTTCCTCATGACTGGTGCTATCATATCTGGAGTGGAGAAGTAGAGTGGTGGATATTAACAGAGGGACAGGATTTTAGATATAAGTGCGTACCGTGATAGGAGAGCTGGTGCTGAAGTTTAATGGGACAGTGCGAGTACGTCCGGCTGCAGTTGTTGAGGGACATCTGGATGCTGTTGAAGACATCCGCGCTGGTCACATTGGAGGAGAGCAAAAACATGCTCACCACTGGGATTTGCACACCTTGTCCATCTCTAAACAGGACATATACATTCAAGTGAGGACAATGAAAAAAGCAATGAATTCAATGCATAAATGAAAATATGAATATCAGTTTAGCAATAATTCTACTTATAGAAATTTTGTAATTTGATCTATTATGCTTTTTTTTTTTTAAGTAAAATTAATCAAATTATAATATATTCATTCATTCATTTTCTTTTCGGCTTAGTGCCTATATTAATCTGGGGTCGCCACAGCGGAATGAACCGCCAACTTATCCAGCATGTGTTTTACGCAGCTTATGCCCTTCCAGTTACAACCCATCACTGGAAAACATCCACACACACTCATTCACACACATACACTACGGACAATTTAGCTTGCCCAATTCACCTGTACTGCATGTCTTTGGACTGTGGGGGAAACCGGAGCACCCAGAGGAAACCCACGCGAACATGGGGAGAACATGTAAACTCCACACAGAAATGCCAACTGACCCAGCCGAGGCTCGAACCAGTGACCTTCTTGCTGTGAGGCAATTGTGCTACCCACTGCGCCACCGCATCGCCCAAATAATAATATAATGTTTGTTTATTGTTTGTACGCCACAAATAATAAAATTTATATTTTTATTCTGCAAAACTGCATTAATTTGTATATTATTGTTTAACAATTGTATATTATGCATTATATGTATATGTTTGTGTGTACATGCACATACAGCACATACAGTCAAGCCCAAAATTATTCTAACCCCTGACTTAAAGTTACTTTTGCTCAACCAGCAAATTTATTTTGACTGGAAATGACACAGGCTTCTCTCAAAAGATAAGACGACAAAATACAAACTGCACAAAAACAATATTTCTCCGTTTTTATTTACCTTTGAACAAAAAGTGGCATGTCCAAAACAGATAGACAGATAGACAGACAGACAGACAGACAGACAGACAGACAGTAATTAATGCCATTTATGATATTTATGATCATTTATGAAACTCACCTTTTACCAAGAGTAGAGCGTCTATAACCATGGAAGATGGAGAGAGAAGCATTGAGCTGAAAAACCAATACACAAATGTTTGAAATTAACCCAAACTCCATTAACATCGATATATCATGTACAACCTATTTTCATATTGGTTGCTATATAGCATTAGCTGAGCTTATACTGCAAGATGCAGCCTATTATTGCGTACCAGCTGTTGGATCTCTCTGTGCAGCTCATGCAGACCTGAATTTCTGAGATGAATAGAGTTGTTGACGGTAAAAGTGCCCAAAAATGTCTTGACTGCAAGGTAAAACCAAAGCACAGAGTTATTATAAGTGTGCTAGCTACTCTAGATATTATTTTATTCTCAAATACTGACCACGTACCTTGTGTACAACTGCGGCCATCCTCCAGGTCAAAGCCCAGGTCACATTCACAGCTGAAAGAACCACCTGTGTTGACACACACTGAACCCTGAGGACACGGACTGTTCACACACTCGTCCACATCTAAAGAAATACACAAAGACCAATCAATTCGTTTTAATCCCATACACTGATGTAAACAAAACAAGTCTGAATATTGTGACATGTTGTAACGTGTGGACAAATGATTTCTTCTTACCTTCAGTGCAAGAGGGCCCTGTCCATGCAGAGAGACACTGACAGTAGTAACTTCCTTCAGCTGATCTAACACAATGACCTCCATTTGCACAGGTTTTAGGTCCACATACACGGCCTACAGAGAAAAAGCAGGTGTTTACAAGTTATTTGAATAAACTAATGAAGTCACAAACAATATATAAAATCGTTACAATATTGTAAATATACAGAATTAATTTGTACTTTTTCTGAAGTGAAGGGTGCTTGTATGTGCAAAATTATCACAATGCAATTGTAATTGCTACGGTCAAAACAAATGAACATCCATCATCAACTTTTTGTCACCGCTTTCTTCTCTATAACATAAAAGAATAGATGACATAGATGGACAGAAGGGATGAAATTTGATCATTTGGGAAAAATTTAAAAGCATACACTTTCTCTATTAGCCAGATAAATTACAGTACAGTTACTGAAGTTTATTTATAAACTAATTTATCATTAGTTATTAATTCATACGTGCTTATGATTGCTGCGGCTGGTCCCGCATTATCCAATTTATGATTTACCAATCAGACGATTTCTAAGTCACTATAAATACCCTAAGTTCCATATAACAGCCATCTTCGTTTTAAAGAATCCCCCCTTCCACCCCTACTCCTCCTCCTTTCTTAGATGGGTGGCAAGGTGGCCCAGTGGTTAGCACTGTTGCCTCACAGCAAGAACGTCACTGGTTCTAGTCCTTACCAAGCCAGCCGACGTACCTGTGCGGAGTTTACACATTCTCCCGGTGCTCACGTGGGTTTCCCCCGGGTGCCCTGGTTTCCTCCCACCGTCCAAACACATGCAACTTAATTTAATTGACTAATCCAAATCGGCACCATAGACATGCACCTAGTAAGTAGTTATCTCTTAAGAGCAATCACTATCTGTTCATTAGCTTCTACAGCAGAGGAGTTCTCGAGATCTACCTGAGCTCAAACTCCCCTCTCGCCTTGCAAACGGGAGGGAGTCCCAGGTCCGATGATCTTATCAGCTTAGACCTCTCTCCCGAGACAGCATGCCAAACAAGCTTTATAATCAATCATCAGCTAAGTGTGAACTCTTGAAATGTTTGTTAAACTATGTGACAATTTGTGCACATTTGAATTTTTAAGCCAATATTATAGATTTAAATCGTTTTTTCTCATTTTCCAAATTATATTGTCAGGTTGCCTGTGCCTTCATCTGATGCTTAAACAAGGCAATCTTTAAAAAAATATACTGTTTTTAATATAATTAAAAAATGTTAAAATGCATATTCATTTTTAATTCAGTGTATTATGATTATGTGAGGCCTTAATTCAATTATAACATTTAATTTAAATACATTTTAGACACAATTCATACAAAGTATCTAATATGTTGATTTTGTGCTGAATTTTATTCTCACCGATATATTTTAACAATTTATGGAAACTGTGGTACTCTTTTTTTCATTCATCCTTAATTAATTAATTTGAATTGGAAATCTTTTGAAATACATAATATGTCATTATTACCTAACATCCAAATCTCATTAGTCTCCTTTGATCAATTCAAGGCATCCTAGGCATATTTGCGTAAAACCCATTTCTTTTTCAAAAACAAAAATCATACTGAGCCCAAAGTTTTGAATGGGAGTGTCTATCAATTTAATAATGTCCATTTATCGGTTACACACCTTACAAGCCTCATTAACACCAACCAAAATGAATCTTAATTTGCATGCTACTGTTGCACATCCCTGCTTAAATCCCAAAAGCTGAACATACCTGGTGATGCTGATGTCCTAAGAGGCATCTGCGTCGTTGCGCTTCCTGTCTCCGTAGTGCTTTTATCAGTGTGATGTCCAGTAGTCACTACCACAGTTGTTCTGCCTGGGCTGCTTTTACTAAAAGGTGTTGTTGCACGTCCACCGTGCGCCGTAGTGTTCCCCGGCGTGGCTGTGCTGGTTTCCAAATGCAATGTGGTGACATCAGAAGAATCAGATGTACTTGGAGCTTGTGGTCCACTGGTAGTCGAGGTAGGCACATGATGGGCTGTGGAAGGTGTCGTTCGCAGAACCTGAATGATATTGGTGGTAACAATGGTAGTGTGTTGTGTTTGGGTTTGCGCTGTGGTGTGGTGCGGTTGGAGTTGTCGGGTGGTGACAGAAGGAGCTGTGGTAGTTAAAGTGGTGGTAGAACTGTAAACTGTGGACACCTCATCGGTGGCTTCATCTGTAACCCGTGGCCTCTGAGTTGATGTTGGCACCACCTGTGTGTTGGTTTGGTCATCAGTTTTAGGGATGGTAGGCGATTGGCTGGCGGGGAACTTGGAAAGCGAGTCATCAATAGTGGTGGCTAAATCTTCGAGCACTGGGGGTGCAGTAGTAACATCATGAAGGGTCGTCTCGTCTACTATGTGAGTTGGAGACCCTTCAGTTTCTTCATGGGCGGTAGAGCTTACTGATTCAGTGGAAAACTCAGTGGAACCACCAGTATGTGTGGAATAAGTAAGTGTGGAATTATGGCTCTCTCGGGATGTGCTAGTGACATTGTGCTCGCTAGAAGTAAAAGGCAGGATTGAGGAGGCAGAGTCACTGCTGGTTTGTGTATAAGACATCTCGCTGCTCACCGATGTGGCATCCGTTTCCTCTACATCCCTACTAGTCACTGTGAGGGGTGGCGTTGAATTTGGACTGTCGTTATCAGTCACCTCCTTAACGGTCTGTCCTGTGACACTAGGTTGTCCTGTCTGTGACTCAGTGCCTTGGGATAACGTTGACCGCTCAGTCTCCAGAGTTGCACTGGTGGCATTGCGGTCTTCAAAAGTGGGTTGGGTCTGTTCGGACACTGTAGACATATCTTTTTCAGTTTCGTCATTGACTTGCGTGGCTCCTGATGTCCTCTCCTCCCATGGGGACGTTTGAGATACTGCATCAGAGATGCTTGAGTTTTGGGTATACGAAGAAGTGCTGTTGGAGGTCACTGAGAGCAGTGTGCGTTCTCCGACTCGGTTGGTTGTGGAAATGTAGGTGCTATCAGTGTGGGAGACTGAGTCTGTGGTGTCCATGTCTATCAGATCCGTTACATCTCGCATGGTTCGGGTCTCTGTTATTGGATAGTGGCTGGAAATGCTGTGAGATGCTGATGATGGACTCTCCCATTGGGTGGTTGCATTATGGGTAAGCTCAGTGTCAGTTTGAAGATGTTCTGTTGTCTCATCTGAGGTCATACTTGTCTTCCAATCCACTGCATTTGTAGAGGTTTGTAAAGATTTTGATGAATGTCCTGAATTGGATAATTAAAGAAGAACGAGTTAGAAATTGTGTACTGTAAAACAGTCACAATGCAAATAATACTGAAATTGAGGATGGGGATATTTTAGAAGGCCACTAGGGTGCGCTTCATATAGAGTGAGTCTTGGGAAACCTCATGAACCATGTGAGATGTTTTCAGAAGTGACTGCGGATGTAATGATTTTGGGTGGAGAACAATTGGCAGCCAAGCTCGTCTAACCTAACAAAAGCTTGAGCCCTAAAAATGGAGGGGATCTGACCCATTGGGACCTGCTGTTTCCTTCCTTCAGCTGACCTAGCAAAGTCCATATCACAGCGTTGTTGCTGCCTGCATGGAGTTCATACACAGGCAAAATTATAATCAACAGGACCGCTGATTGGATAGGGAGAAATACTGGATATGTGAGTTCAATAATCTAACGAGTTGGTTTAAACAAACTGAGTAAAATTACCTTAATGGTTATTAAATCATCCTTGAATAATCTGACGTGATATAATAAAAAATGCATAAAACCTATTTGTTTCATGTTTTTCTAAGTAGGAACCTGCAACATGGCTATAAAATAAAATTAGCACATACAAATATCATAATTATAGTTTAGAGAAAATTCATATAATTCTAAATGAGCTTTTGGTTCCCATAATATTTACAACCATTGAAGACTGTGATGAATTCGAAGTTGATTTCAGAGTGAAAAGCCATCATATGTTTTTGGGTCATGTCATAGTCCAAACATTGACTCACTGACTTAAAAATGTCTCTTTCAGATTGCATTACAGGAATCTGTCAGCAGAAGATCATTTCGCTTGCATTACCTAGGGGATGTTTACTCCGCTCTAACTGATGGGGATGGAGAAAAATCTAAAATCAAGTAGATTAGTATTATCTGGACAATAGTAGATGAGATCAAGAAAAGTAGTGAAATACAGTGTTTTCCGGGACTAAACCAGAGAAGATTTATACAACTTATAAGAAAGATTGTGCTCAATCACAGTTGTAGATTAAATTAAAATACATACATCACAACTTATCCTATCGTTTCAATACTTCAGAAGAATTTTGCTCTTGTTTATGTTTGAGTTTACGTGTGAAAGTAAAGCTAGAATAATGTGTGTCGGCTTTAATCCCAATAAAAGCTAAATCCCATAGCACATGAATGATTATAAATTCAAGCAAACAGTAAATTATCTGATGTCATTAATGGGATATAAGGCTGTAACATTGGGAAATCCATGAGGGGTTTAAAGGCTACTTCTGAAACCAATACCTAAAGTTGTGTGACTGATGGCCAGTACACATACTCAGTAATAACCCTTTACAAAAAGGTCTTGTTTGTTAACATTACGAATGCATAAGCTAACATGAACTAATAACTTTTAACAGTATTTAAGAAACTTTTATAAAATGCTTATTAGTTTACAGTACATAAATGATGTAAACAGATTATAAATGTAAAATCTGTTAATAAATGTTGAGATGCTTAAGTACTTTTTTACAGTTCATGTTAAATAATGTACAGTAGTTAACAAATGTTAAACGAAACCTTACTATAAAGTGTCACCTGCTGAATTATGTTGTTTATACTCAAAATTCGCTATAAAACATATAAAAGACAGGTGTATATACAGTTGAAATCAGAATTATTAAACCCCCTTTGAATTTTTTTTCCTTTTTTATATATTTCCCAAATGATGTTTAACAGAGCAAGGAAATTTTCATAGTATGTCCGATAATATTTTTTCTTCTGTAGAAAGTCTTATTTGTTTTATTTCAGCTAGAATGAAATCAGTTTTTAATGTTTTAAAAACCATAATTAGCCCCTTTAAGCTATTTTTTTTTTCTTCGATTGTCTACAGAACAAACCATTGTTAAACAATGACTTGCCTAATTACCCTATCCTGCCTAGTTAACTTAATTAACCTAGTTTAAGCTGTAAAGAAGTGTCTTGGAAAATATCTAGTAAAATATTATTTACTGTCATCATGGCAAAGATAAAATAAATCAGTTATTAGAAATGAGTCATTCAAACTATTATGTTTAGAAATGTGTTGAAAAAAATTTCCTCGTTAAACAGAAATTGGGGGAAAATAAACAAGGGGGCTAATAATTCAGGGGGTTAATAATTCTGACTTCAACTGTAAGCACCAATTCACTAGATACATTTCTGTTTATTTAATCGCAGAATTGATGCCAACATGGCAAACATGAAAAGTGACATAACGCAAATTCTCCCAATTAAATCACAAAACTAAAACAAAAACGAACCACTAACACGAACTTGCAGACTGACAAAAGCTCTTTGGCTCAAGAAAGTGGAACAGTTTATGAACGAGGATGGTCATGAGCCAAGGAGCTCATCCATTAAAAGTGATGCTCTTCCAAAAACCGAGTAAACTAACCATAAGTAATCTCATTAGTTTGTCATACTTGACAATATGCTGCATAGTGTATAACAGTCATAACTACATAATAACAACAACATAATAATAGTAATGCATTAACTGATGCAAAATTGGTGTATTAAAATAGTAAATAGAAGACATCGAATGCTATTCTTGCATCTTCCAGTTTTTATCACATGATAAACACGTACAATTCGGTGTTCATCACATGAGAATCTCCTGACTGGAGGTGGCATCTTTTAATAACTAGTTTGTTTGAACACAATGCTTCTTGCAAACTACGAAGCAGATTTTTTCAATCACATCAACTTTATACTGAGCAGACTGAGGCTGTTGCAGGACCTAGTGGACTGTTATCTATTCTAGAGAGCACTTTTGGGCATCAGTCAGGGGCTATGGAAGTCTTACCCACTCGGGCTGCAGTGATGGACACACTGGCGGGAACCTCCGTCATCTCTCCCAGTCCGCTCGATAGATCCACGGCTGTGGCAGTGGCCTCTCTCCCCGGCCAGGAGGAGGTTTGTTTTAAATCACTTGTTCGGCTATCAAAAGTTTCTGTACTCAGTGGATTATCGGTGTCCGAGTCTGTGGAGAAAGTTTCCGCAATCACAGTACTGAGGACAAGCAGAGCGGCCGTGAAAAGCACACGGCAAGCGCACGTTTCCATCATAAAGGCGACCTGGCGGGCTTCCTAATAAATAAAACGCCAAACTGATCCGGGTCACCATCGGAAAGTGGGTCCCTTTTAACAGTTTCCCATTAGTAAATTCCTTGGGATGGATTTAAACTTGGTGAAGAAGTCTTGGAAGGGTTTTATTTCAGGCGGCGAGAGTGAGAAACCGGAGCGGCGGGTGACTCCTCCCCCCGGGCAGGCAATAGCGGTTTCCACCCCATTCCTCTGGATGAACGCACTCACTAATGTGTGCTGCTCAATCAGACAGATATATAAAAGTCAGATGATGGCACAACAGGTGGAAATCTTAGTGATACTGATAAAACGGTTTTATTTATGGTTTATAACTCTGCATTATCGGAAATGGACAAAATAACAAATATCCTTGTGTTATTTGGAAAGTACCACATTCACTCTATAAACTGTAAACTATTTTTTTTACAAACTGTAAAC
Source organism: Danio choprae (assembly GCA_903798125.1). Lineage (NCBI taxonomy): Eukaryota > Metazoa > Chordata > Actinopteri > Cypriniformes > Danionidae > Danio > Danio choprae. Next base: position 5,628,818 of record CAIGQW010053321.1, read on the forward strand.
TCTTTTTGATTCTAACCTGCTTTTTGATCTAACCTGAGATCTTTTATGATTCCCTGACTTCAATACAGAGTAAACCTAAGGCTCTTCATATTAACTGCTGAAAAAAAATACTTGATTGATATGCTTGAGTTGACTGTGTGTAATTGTTGTTGTTAATTCCCTTGTATAGTTTTATGTATAACTCTGCATTCCCATGTTCAAATCTATAAAAAAGGCAAAAAAAAAAACTAAAGAAGGTGGAAATCTGCATTAACAACATTTTAAAAAGTGAAAAGAACAAATCTGAGAAACACATTGTTCACACTGACTGCAGAGTATTATTTATACGAGAAGTAGCAATTTCCTGCAACATTAGTGACAGTCAGCAATATGATGCTTAAAACCACCATGTTCACATGGTTAAAGGGACAGTTCACCTAAAAATTTAAAATAAATATTCTCTATTTATTACTCACCCACAAGTTGTTTCAAACCTTTGAGTTACTTACATCTGTTGAACACAACAGAATATATTTAGAAGAAGGCTGAAAACCTGGCTTTAACCATTGACATCCAAACAAATACTATTGAGGTCAACGGTTACACGTTTTCAGCTTTATTCAAAGGATCTTCTTTGTGCTCAACAGATGTAAGTAACTCAAAGGTTTGAAACAACAAGTTTGGGCCAAGTGAATGGTGAGTAAATGATGACAGAATGTTCATGTCATTTTTGTGTACTGTCATTCTGTGCATTTGTTACAGAATCTGCTACTTGCAACGTAATATTAGCGATCAATGATTGGTTTTATGAGGAAAAGAATGTGAAAATAAAATTCTATATAAAGCTGCAATTTGAATCCTATGCGAATAGACTTGTACTTTCTAAATGTAGTTTCACATAGATGATGTAAATTCATTTTAATAATCCAGCATGCACTTTTTGAAAGTTGTTGGGGAATTTAGAGTTTGAATGAACATGCCACTTCTGGGCATTACTGTCTTATAAGGTCAAGCAAAAATAAAAGTCCTAATTTCCCATACCTGAAATTCTCATGGTGCAAATAAAACGGCACACAATGTTGTTTGTGGATTCTATTTTTTTTTAAATATTCTTCTTACACAACGGCACATTGAACCAAAGTGCATGATTTTGATTGCACATTCCCGATTTTCAAACAAACATGTTGTTTTCTTCAGATTTTCCAGGAAAATAAAACTCAGTCCAAGTACTACTTGACAATTGCAGTAAAAAAATACAGTATATTTCAAGTGTTGCTCAATACAGTGATCAGTCAAGATTATTTTGTCCCATGTGTCCACTGTTTCAGTCCAGCTGGTCAGCAGGGCACAGCTGCTTCATACTCAGTTGGACTGAGGATGGACCATCTTGTCTGTGGTGGTGATAAAGGAGGAGTGATGGTACCGATCACGGAGGGCAAAGTCTGCATTTTCCTCTGTCAGCTGCCGGGTCTCCATGCCAACAGCTGACAAAGACGGTGTCACCACAATCTGGTCCTGAAGGGCCCCATTTTGCCTAAGAAGAGAGGCCACTGATTGGTGACGTGAGGTTCAGTTTTGTTTATACAATATACTATACTTAATATACTATATACATTCCCCAATTTCTGTTTAAAGGAGAGAAAAAAATGAAACCTTTCTAAACATAATAGTTTTAGTAACTAATTTGTAATAACTGATTTATTTTACTAGATATTTTTCAAGATACTCGTATTCAGCTTAAAGTGCAATTTAAAGGCTTAACTAGGCAGGTTAGGACAATTAGGCAAGTTATTGTATAACAATGGTTTATTCTGTAGCCAACTGAAAAAAAAAATATTGCTTAAGGAGGCTAATAATATTGACCTTAAATGGTTTAAAGAAATTAAAAAACTGCTTTCATTCTAGCCAAAATAGGACAAATAAGATTTTCTCCAGAAGAAAAAAATATTATAAGAAATACTTTGAAAATTTCCTTGGTCTGTTAAATATTACTTGAGAAATATAAAAAAGTATTGCACAGGAGGGCTAATAATCTTGCCCTCAACTGTATATAATTTGCCGTCTTTGATTAAGGAACTCTCCTAATGAGCCAAGCTAAAGGATAGGTTCGATAATCAGAAAAAAAAAAGATTGGAGCAAAAAGACAACAGCTCTGAATTAATCTTGTAACACCTACACTCAATCTGAGCTACAGATGGCACTACCACAGATGGCCAAAAAATGCAATAACTGACCATATGATGCATATCACAGACAAAATAAACAAAAAGCTATAAGTGGCTGGTCCTTCGCAACTACTTGAAACACGTGTGCTGCATTTGAAGGGATAGTTCACACCAAAATTTCCTTATCATTTACTCATACTCAAGTGGTTCACAACTTTTGTGAATTTCTTTTTTTCCTGCTGAACAAAACAAGATATTCTGAAAAATGTTGGGGAAAAGTGGCCATTGACATCCAGAGTAGGAATAAAACGTACTAATATAAGTCAATGGCTGTTTCATCCCACCCAATCTTCTTTAGAGTATCTTCCTTTGTGATCGACAGAAGAAAGAAACTCAAACGGGTTTGGAACAAGTGGAGGAAGAGCAAATGACAGAATTTCCATTTGTGAATGAACTATCTCTTTAAGAAAAATCACAAATGTTCTGCTATTATTTGGTAATAGGTGCATATTGGATTAACAGATAGACACTGCTGTACACTGAAAACAATGTGTGTCATTTTGGCTATAAGCTTACAAAATACTCTGTGCAAGCAAACAATATGCAACAGAAATCACAGTGAAGCATGGTAAAAACTATGTTTTGCAGGACTACTGTCAGATACAAAGTCAGCACGGCATCTTTTATTATCAGTCTCTGAAAAACATTTGTGTTTGTTTTATACAAGTACTGTGAAAATATCTATGCTATTCCTGTGTTATGTAGTGTATTTAGCAAACATTTACTAAAATATCATGAAAAAAACATTGCCCAGATGGATTTTTTACTGTGCAAGCAGGTGCTCCATAAAATAAAATAAAAATCAGACTTTATGCTTAAAATCAAGACAATACGATCTGATACCATACCTCCCCAAATTGTGCAGTGATGTCTTGAGCCACTTGAAGAAGCTGAAGTGAGCTGCAGCACCTGTGGCAAGAGAACTTATTTTAAACCACACCCAACTCACTGTCCATTAAGACAATCTTTTCCTTTCTTTGATGTGTTCAAAATAATCAATGCAATCTTTCATTGAGTGCTTGATTCAATGACACTATGTTAATTTTAATTTAAAAATTAATAAGCTTTTATTTTTTAAAAGCTAATTAAATTAAAAAGTAACTTGCATTACAATTTTTGAAGTAGTAACTCAAATAATATTACTTAATATTGCGTTACCCCCAACACCGATAATTATATATATATATATAATATTTATCATAAGCAGTATTTTTTATTTTGTTTGCTGTTGTTATTTTTGTCCAGGTCGCCTGTAGTTTATTATGAATAATTCAGATTTTTCAAAGATTGCTTTGATTAAAATAAAAAAAATAATTCAGTTACAGTACCTGTTGGCAAACCTGGGCTTGTTGTTCCAATGTAGATAAAGAGGATAAGGGCAGCTGAAATGTTAATCAAGGCGTACATCCACTGGATAATGAACATTATCATAAAAGAGCATAATGCCTGAAGAAGGACCAAAACATCATTAGAACATTCAGTTTAACAACTACATATTTTAAGATATGGAAAAGTCTGAAGTCTGAGCAAACTTACACCAATTAACGAAACCCAGGGGTTGCAAAATCTGGCATAAACTGAACTTTGAATTGATCTGATTTCGGATCCTTCCAGATCTGTTTCTGAACCTGTGAATAAAAGGCGTAATGGTGAAATACCACCGTGATCACTCTATCAAGTAGTTATGTAATGTTTCCTTTATAATTACATACCGTTCCTGTCTATCTGCTCTTTTGGAATTTGTTCAAGTTCAGCCGGGCCAAAATTAGGCAAGAACAGCTTCCTCTGACCTCCCGTTTTCGGGGCAGACTCCATCAGTCCTATCTGGCTACTGGTATCATCCTCCAATCCAGCAGTTTGTTCCAGCTCGCTCTCATCTTTTCCTTTATCTAATGGTCCGTTGCTGTTCAAGTCCAACCCAAAACTATTCATCAGCGTTTCTTTAGCTGGAATCTTTGTCTTCCTGCCTCGGGCTTTGGAGGCAGGAATCGCTTTCTGTTCATCTGTGCTGGGCAATGGAAATATCTGGTCCATGTCCTTGGTGAACTCCAGCAGTGTCCCGTTCACAGGGTCACTGATGGCTCCACCGCTGCCGTAACGGGGGTGAGTGCTGGACACCAGTGATTTTCTGGAGCTCGACCTGCTGATCAGCTTCTTCCTTTGCTGGACTTGCAGCTCGTAGGTTTTCACCACACAGAAATAGCAATAATCAATGACGCTATAGGTTAGCATGAAGTTAATGGTGACGATGGGAGCCAGGACATTGACCTGGCCGATGAAGATGAAGGCCATGGTGATCAAGCTGGTCAGACAGATGGCGGCCACAGGAGTCTTATTGGGCCCTCGCTAGAAAAGGGAGAAAAGTAAATATGGCTGTGTTAATGTGCACTGCCTACACTGTTAAAACAATATCTGTTAATCAACAGTTTCCGTATTTTGTGACTCAAAAGTGTCTTTCATTTCTTTACGGTTGTAAATTGCATTATGGGATGTTGATCTCTGGTCTGTAGACTTTACAGTTGAACAAAGTGACTTTTATTGACATTTTAGTAGTTTGAAATAATATAATGTATTAAAAATACTATATAGAAAAATAAGTCTGTAAAATAACACAAAATGTACTTGCAGTTTATTACAAGCTTTATGTACTGTAATGTACAACCCCAACCCAGACAACATATCACTCTAAACCATTAGAAATGTTGATTAAAGTCACTTTCTTAGGATAAAAGTTGTTAGAAGAAAGATCAAAGTCCCATAATACAATTTAAAAGCATAAATAAACAGCGAAAAATAAAAACACGAATCACAAAATTCGGAAAACTGCTAATTTACAGGTATTTGTACTGTGTACATAGACCTGGAGTGCATAAGAGGCTGTGTACATTCACATTTCTCATGTAAATATTGTTTTCATTTATTGTGATTATTATAATATAAACAAATGTTTTTATTTATTGTGATTATTGTGAAAATCAGGTTATACCATCAAATATTGATCTGAACACTGAAGTAAAAAATCTAATAAACATGTCTGAAAACATACCACTTTTTTGAAAAATGTATTAAATGTCAACATTTTTATATTCAATTTGGAAGAAAATTCATCAATATTTTACATATTAAAATATTCTATTATTAATTAGAAAGCAAAAAAACAATTAAATGTAGTACAGTTTAGGTTTACTGTATTAAAACATCAAATCACACTATAATTTTTTGAAGGTGAAGTATGCAATTTTTTTTCATCTAACAAAAATTAGCTACTAAACATGTACGAAGTCGCCAATGTACAAAATCGATAAGCCATGACAACCTTTGTTTTTTATGTTAATTATTACTTATTAAACTAAACAAATGACGTTTTTAACATAATTTGTTTAAAGTTATGCAAGTTGTTTTTAAGTCAGTTTAATGCAATTTAAGTTATTTTGCAAAAAAGTTATTTTGATTCAACTTAATTTAAGGCAACCAGTCATTTTTTACAGTTTACACTAATGAATAAAACTAATTATAAAATAATATTACTTTATTTATTTTTATTTCTTGAGAGCATGTCATTGCGTAACGGCCACATTTGTAAACAAAAATAAGAAGATCCAGCTACTATTTGCCGTCTGTAGATGTTAATGATGGTTTGAATAACCCATGTAAAAATAAATAAATAAATACTCCACAAGTAGCTTGTAATATAATGTTTCAAACAGAGACGGTGATAGAGAAGCAAAAGTTCTGTACTGCAGCCTTAATTTAAAGTTTTTATGCGTTTTATTCACATTAAGAGTTTGGCTCGTATACTCTCATATCTTTCACACTCTTTAGGTTATGTAATAAGTGAGTGGAAACATCCAATTAAAACATCCCAAATAAAAATAAAAAAAAAATCTCTCCTGTCACCTTAGACCAGTCATTACCCAGATCCCATAAGTCTCTGGGATGGAGGTATTACTGCTACTGGCTGGCACAGATCCAGATGCAGCTGGGCTGGTCTTCTGTGAGCTTCCTGCATTTGTTCTGGGACTTTGATTCAGGCAGAGATGTCTCGGGTGAGCTTGTAGCCCACAGAGAGGGGTCAGACAGAGCTCAGGCGAGGGAAAGGGTGTGCTGTGCCTTTTGAAAGCCACAATTGTTACAGTTCATTCCTTCACTTTTTTTTTTGGAGAGCACTCGGGCACACTATAATTAGGAACTCATCCTGCCGTTCGTGGAGCTACTCGGTGAACGTGAAAAAGTAAATAATTAATTAAAAGTGGCAGAAAGTGCATGATAAACAAACGCTGGATTTTACTTGTCATCCGAAGCGCATTTACAATCATTTATTAGTATCTGAGAACACACCTCGTAGTAACATTCCTGCTTTTCATTTGCATTATAGAAGATTACTGTGGAAAATATTATAGGTTTCGAGTTACTAAGTATTACCTTATTTAAATTTTAACTATTTTAAGTACTTTATTATTGTAATTACATTTTATTACTTTTCTAATAAATGTTTTCAACTGCTTTAACAACATTCAAAGCAGCCAGGTAAATCTTACAGTACAATAGTACTCAATACTGACTACTGTTAGACTTTCAAAATACTTCATCTCTTGAATTTATTTATTTTTTATTTTCATTTTAATGCACAGCCACCACAATAATCACACAGTTTTTTTTACTCTGAGGTTAAATACAGACTTAAAATTATAAAATATAGTTTAAATGGACAGTTCACCCAAAGATTAAAACTTACACTCAAGTGGTTCCAAACCTTTATGAGTTTCTTTTTTCTATTGAACACAAATGATATTTTGAATAATATTAAAGAAACAAATTATCCATTGACATCCATAGCTGGAAAATGTACTATGAATGTCAATGGCTACCAGTTTGTACTTTTTTTTGTGAAGAAAGAAACGGGTTTAGATTAAGTTCTTGAATTAGAGTTTGAATAAGTAATGGTAGAATTTTTTGTTTTGGGTGAACTATCCATTTAACATCTCTGATATTATTTTTTTGGAAAACAAATCCTGAACTGCCATGCCAGAAAACACTGGGGACCAACAATGCCATGGGGAAAAATGTTTGATCTTAAAATGTGGCTTTTTCTTGTTGCTCCAAAACTCTGGAACTCACTCCCCTGTAATATTAGGCATGCAGAATCTTTTAAAGAATTATCCTGTATCCCTGAAGACTCACTTTTTTAGATTTGCCTATTTGAGAGGTGTATGTACTTCATTTATCGGTTTGTATTTACAATGTTTCTGACTTGTTTTATTTTTTTATATATATCATTTTTATCTTCTGCATAACTTTTTTCGGCTATCCCTGTATTTTTTTAAGTGTAAAGCGCTTTGAGAATTAAGTTTAAAAGGCACTATACAAAAATAAATTATTATTATTATTATTATTATTCATATGGGACGTGATAGTGCACCAAAACAAGATGTTCACACTGTACTTTTCTGTGCTGTACCAAATCATACAGATTAAAATCAAAGCCACTTGTGATCAGATCACTGAAACAGAGCTTTAGGCTACAGATTTAGCCTTGATTAGAATCTAAACACAAGAAATTTACATAGTGAACCACTATTTAGTATAAAACGTTGAAACAGCCACATTAATATGGTTATCATGTCCCTAAAAGCACCCACCCCTTTTCCAAGAAATGCGAGAACTGGAATGACTCTCTCCTGGGCGATGCACTGGAGGATCCTGGGTGCACCATACAGGCCGCCCATGCAGGAGGCCAGGGAGGAGATGTAGAGGCCCAGCAAAAACAGGAAACCAACCAAGGAGACCTGGGAAAAAAACAAACACAGAGGGGAAGAGTGTGTAGAGGGCTCCACCCAGCTCTGTTCCGCTTGGCCAGACTGAAAAGAGCTTATAATGTGCTGAAAGTAAATCAAAGAAACAATGCCTAATCCGACAAACCCCATAATGAGAGAGTGCTCAATTGCAAAGAATACAGTATTATGATGATTGTGTAAAAAAAAAATTTTTTAAAGTCTAAATCTTGCAACACAACAATGCACCTTTTGTGGATTTAATATGTTTAACATTAATTGTTTTGTATGCATTGATAGTAGTTCTAGTCACTGATATTGCATTACAAATAATGCGAGTTGTGTAATCACAGGATTTCTGCAGGTTTCATCAAGTCAAATTTAAGATTTTTTAAGGACTTTCTAAGACCATTATGAATGAAACTTAATGAATGACTTAAACAAAGCTAAACGCTAAGAATTTTTTCTAATGGCCTGGTTGGGCCAGCGGAAAAGTCTTTTACTTGCCCTTATCAAAAAAAAAAAGTATTTTAAATAATGTGCCAAAAACAAGCATTTTTTTCAACATAGATTTTAAAAAATAATAATAAATTTAAAGATTAAATAAATTTACATGGGCATGGGAAAATTAAGACCCATTTCAAATTATTTAAGACCTACAAGACAGTCTTTCAATGAATCTAAGACTTGTTAAGACCTACATTTTTTAATTTGAAATGTAATATATTTCAAGACCCCCTGAATCAATTACTTTTAGCAACTAGTAATGTTTTTTTCCATTCAATTTACCCAAATCACTTTCTAGGTGCAGATTATGTTCTGTATTATGTTTAAACATGTTACTTGCTCTAGTTCTAGCTTAAATGTGTATTGGAAATGTATTTCCACTTTACTTGTACAAAAACAGACTCATTGTCCCTTAAATTAATTATAAAATGACTTTAACTCTGTGAAATACAAACTTATTGCGTATCATTGCTTAGGAGTTTTGAACTTTTTATTTTCATGCATCCTATTTTTCATGCAATCCAGAAAGGCAACAGTGCTGAAGGGATTCGATGGAGCTGCGCTGTCAACTGTGAATTTACATTTTCTTCAGCATAATGTTTATTTACTTCATATTTAACTTTCAGTGTATTTGCCATTTCGTTTCTGTGAGCCTGGATCACAAAACCAGTCACAGGAATCAATTTATGGGAATTGAAATTAATGTGTAATGTAAAAACTGTAGAAATAAGCTTTTCAATGATGTATGGTTTGTTAGGATAGATCAACTATTGAAAATCTGCAATCTAAGGGTTCAGAAAATAAAAAAATAGAAATATTGAGAAATATCGCATTTAATTTTAATAGCATTTTAATTGTCCAAATTAAGCTATTAGCAATGCATATTCCTAATTAAAAGTATTGATATATTTATAGTAGGAAATGTAGAAAATGTCTTAATGGAACTTGATCTTTACTTAAAATTCAAATGATTGTTGGCATAAAAGAAAAATCGATAAGTTTGACTCACAATGTATTTTCACAATGCCCATGGAACATAAGACAAATCAAGCAATGAAATATTACAAACAATATGTGATAAAAAAGTAATGTAATGCAATACTTTCCTTAAAAAGTAACTAAGTAACACATTTAGTTACTTTTTAATAAGTAACACAAGACTGTAATGCATTACTTTTAAAAGTTACTCTGTCTCAAGCCGCGGTCACACTAGAGTTTAAGCATGCGAAATTCTGTCGTATGGAGCTGGAAAAAAGGGCAGGATTAAACAAAATGATTTAAGTTGTGGTCACACTTCACTTTTCACCCCATAGACTTCCATTCATACACATGCGAATGCAGCAGATCGGAAACGCAAGCTCGTACAACAAGTTTCACATGTCACGGGCTGCGTCCGAAATCGAAACTCGGTAGGTATGTAGAGTAGGTACTACATTTGTATTTGAATTTACTAAATGACCATTAGAAAAGTACGTTCTATATAGTGTGAATGCAAGTAGTATGAATGGAATTCAGACGTACTACAACCGCCATTTGTCATTATCACGTGCCCAACCCACGAATCAGTTGCGTCGATTCTCTCCCATTCAAGAATTCTCTTACGTGGCCTCATGGGATAGCGAAGCACCCATCGAATGCGCACTTTAGAAGTAGTCATCCGGGTACTTCTCGCACACTTTTTTCGAATACTTTGAATTTGGACATACTACTTGGCTTGTAGGGTGGCACGATGGCTCAGTGGTTAGCACTGTCACCTCACAGCAAGAAGGTCACTGGTTCGAGTCTCAGCTGGGCCAGTTGGCATTTCTGTGTGGAGTTTGCACATCTCTGTGTTTGCATGGGTTTCCTCCGGTTTCCCTTACAGTCCAAAGACATGCGCTGTAGGCGAATTGGACTAACTAAATTGGCCGTAGTGTATGAGTGTGTATGTGAATGTGAGTGTATAGGTGTTTTCCAGTACTGGGTTTCTGTAAGGGCATCCGCTGCGTAAAACATATGCCGGAATAGTTGATAAATAAGCGAACCCCTCATAAATAAGGGACTAAGCCGAAGGAAAATGAATGAATGAATACTTGGCTTGTTTTTAACAACTATATAGTATGGAAGTATATGCGATTTTGGACGGAGTTACTGCATTCCAAAATTCAAGCTTGGTGAAATTGCATCACGGGATTGCGTGAGGCCAATAGAAGATCAATGCATGACCTCTCTGTACAGAAGTTTAAAATATGGAGCATGCGCTCGCTTTATCAACGTCTAATCATCTTGTTTTACCCTGCCCTTTTTGCAGAGCCGTACGACAGAATTTCACAAGCTCAAACTCTAGTGTGATCGCTGCTTATGCAGGTCGAAGTTCACCAATCTTTGGAACCATTTGGAACACAGCGACACGAAACTTGTCGAACAAGCTTGCGCATCCGGTCTGCTGCACTTTGAATGAAAGTCTATGGGGCTAAGTGCAGTGTGACTGCAGCTTAACACTGGTTCTGGTATTGTGTTAACCCCCATAAAACAACCCACATTAACAAACAGCTGTGGGCCCACCAAAACTACAGGCTTACACATTCATCATCTACGTAGCTTAGTTCAGCAGTTCTCTGTAATCTATGTTGACTGGCAGCTGTGTGACTATTGTGCCAAAAACCCAAGCATGTGCAAGGTCAATGCACAACTGGCCTTCATTTTCTTTCAAGCACTTGCACCAGCTGAAGCATTAAGAATGACCTCAAATGCCTCTGTTGCATGAATGGAATGACACGGCAATAAACAAATATGAGGTTTAGTCTGTGGATGATGTGGTATTCTCTAGTCTCACTTTCAGCTGAGACAATGAGTCTTAATAGTGGAAAACCCCGTGGAAGATGGCCATCATTTAAAGCCTGCAATAACATCAGATTACCTTTTCCGCTATTAAGAAATCATAGTGCAGCGCCTCTCTGGTGCAAATGGCTCCCAGTAAGAACACAAAGACGAGATACAGGAACCACCTGCGGATTCCCACAATACCCATAGGTCAGGGATAAATTCATACTATTTATAGAGTATTATGCAACAAGAATGGTTTAATGCATGTCAAATCAGTGATCTCACACAATACATAAATAATAAAGGGTCGAAAATAAACTTAGAATAGATCTTACCAGCTAATGAAACAGCACTATAATTGCTAACACTACAGGCCAAAATGTTCATTAGAATAATTTTATGTTTTTGTTTGAATAATTAGAAGAGTTTTATGTCTTACCAAAGTTGCATTTGATAAAAAAAAATGCAGGAATTTAATAGACAAAATATATTAAAGAATTGTTTTCCATTTTAATATATTTTAAAATGTAATTTGTATTTTAGTGTAATCATATTAATCATCCTAAACTGCTGTTTTGGTGTCAAGAAAAATGTCATAATTTATATCACTTTTTATTCACGGCATGATATTCACCTGGAAACCATAAAGTCGAATTCTTAATAAATAAATAAATACATAATAAAATTAATTAATTAATGAAATTAATAAATAAAATTAATTAATTATTAAATATCAATGCAAGTTAAAAAAACGTTTTATAAATTAGTTATTAAAACACAAAAAAATATTTAATTTAATTTAAAAATATTTGTATAATATAATAGTTCCATTATATATATTTTATTTATAAATGTTTTGTTATATATTTATTTCTTTTATTTATTTAAAACCTAATTAAATACTCTTTTTTTAGCAAATTGGTCAATATAACAATATAAACTGGTCAAAAGAGATGGAAATTGTATTGTATTTATGTATGGACAAATAAACATTACATTATATTATTTATTATATTACATTAAACCTATACTGTACACAATAATATTGAGCACCAAATCAGCACATTAGACTGATTTCCGAAGGATCATTTGACCCTGAAAACTAGAGTAATAATAGCTACAAAATCAGCTTTGCCATCCCAAAAATACATTACATTCAAAATTGTTATAATATTTAACAAAATTGATTTTGTTTTATTGGTTAACTTAATGTGACCTATATGTGCTACACAGTCTGTGACTGCTTATTATGATCTTTTCTTTTTATACTTTGCAGTCTTCTTTAAGCTGTGTGTACAGTCAACACAACAGAGGCCAAAAGTAAAGAGAAGAAGAATTAAATAATAATTTCTGTGGCTGTGAGACACATACGAGGTGCAGACAGCAGCGAGAGTTCCCACAGGGATGTTGTGTTCGGGCCTCTGAAGATCTGAGCTCATGTTGAATCCCGCCATTACACCTACACACGCACACATACAGAGGGTCACTGTGAAAACAAGACTGGAGACAAGAGGCCATTCAAGACCTGAACAACACACAGAAGCTCAGCTGAAACACCTTCCTAATAACAGAAGCAAGAAGGAAACTTTGAACAGGAACACGCGTTCCTCAAATTTAATTGTTCGATCGTTCAGTCTTTGCAGGAGGCAGACACCTTGTGTTTCACCTCCAAGACAAGAATGGAGTGTAAAATAAGGGTTTGTTTAATTTATCTAGTCATTTTTATTTAGATTCTTTTTATTCATGGGTCTTTTATCTCTTAAAATGAGTCAAAAGCATCATGAATGTGTTTTGTATGTTGAGATTACAAGATAAGACTAAATTCAAACCTGAAACCGAGTAGTGATTTAAGACCGAACAGTTACTCTTCCTCTAATCCTGTTTGAGTTTTTTTAAAGCCACTTTGAGGATCTTTTTTAGGGCTCTAATACCTTATTGCCACTTTAGGTTTCAACTGGTAAGTTTGGCGACATTTGAAAGTATATTTACTGATAAATAATGATTGTAATAAATTAATTCTAAAATAAAACAATTCATATACTGAATAAAATGCTAATCCAGTAGGTGTTGTCTATAGAACAGCAGAAATAATGGTGTTGCCTGGGTTACTGCAGTAAACAAAGCAGCTTGATGTCAAATCTAGCAGGATTTTATTTATATTTATAACTTTAGACTACTATTAATTGTGCAATGAAAAATTATACAAAATGTAATCATTTGTAAAATAGCATTTACTTTTACTACTTTTTAACTAAATTTCTCTAAATTGATTTATCAGCTTTTAATACTTCTTAAGACCCTGCGGACACGCACATCATGATTTTGCCAAGTACAATGCGATTCTGGATTAACATTTATGCTGATCCTGGAACATCATTTTTGTTCAAAAATGTAATCCATACCTATTCCCTACCCCTAAACCCAACCATAACTGTAAATTATTCCCAAAATCAGAGGGGAATAATAGTTGGATAACAATCATGTATAAGAGCATAAACCTAACTGTAAGCCTAAACTTAACATAAACTGTAAACGTATCCCTTAATTCTGATTTCCTACTTGGTGAAATCAGGTTGGTGCCTTTTTTCCACACTCATGCGGTTTAAACTTTATGAATTCCTTTCTTCAAAAGACAAGATATTCTGAAGAGTTAGGGGGAGAAAATATATATCCATAATAATATATATATATATCAAAACTTATAACTATAAACTTATATACATAATAATATATAAATATAATATCCATAGTAGGAACAAATAAATGCTATAGAAATCAATGGCTGTTTCAGTATACTGTAACTTACTTTGTGTTCAACAGACGAACAAACAGGGTGTCCGCAGCACCGACCTGATTTCACCAAGTAGGACATGTTCCTGAATTAACATCTATGTTGATCCTAGAACAACATTCCAATCAGCCAATCAGAATTAAGGGATACGTTTACAGTTTATGTTAAGTTTAGGCTTACGGTTAGGTTTATGCACTTCTACATGATTGTTATCCAACTATTATTCCCCTCTGACTTGTGGAATAATTTACAGTTATGATTGGGTTTAGGAGTAGGGAATAGGTATGGATTACATTTTTGAACAAAAATGATGTTCCAGGATCAGCATAAATGTTTATCCAGGATTGCATTGTACTTGGCAAAATCATGACGTGTGGAAAAAAGGTGAGTTTTTTTTCCAGGTTTTTTCCCCCAATTTATTGATAAAATTATAGTTGGCATGTATATGCAAAACTCTACAAATACAGTAACACTAAAAAAATAATAAAATAACAACAACAACACAGTCATCCAAACTCAAATGGGATAATAGCTATCCCATTAATACTCGATTGTCGATTGGTCAATCATTCCCCCAATAAACTCAAATAACACAGGCTCATCTGTGTAACTGAGGTCGCTGCTGTACACTGGCTAGGAGCTACTTTTCTTCACAGAAGCGTTGTGTTTTATGAGCTAATAAAACATCAAAACTCAAATCAATATTTTGTGTAAAATAATTTCGCTCATCTCTTCCTCGTTTCTTACAAATTCAGCTGCTGCTGTTGTAAATGTTGTACAGAAAATGAAATCGAATGATTTCAGTATTAATAGCACTTTAATATCGCTGCGGTGTTCACCATCTTGCTAGAAATATCTTAGATAATGGAATATAAAATAACAAACAATTTTTTAAGTGTATCTCAAATAAAGATTATTTGGGCCATATTTATTTATGCGGTAAACTTCTGTTTAATCCATGGTATGACTATAATGTATCATCTATTTTTTACTTGCTTGGCACTTCAAAAATACAGAAGCTTTGCATTCAGTGAGAGCTAATAAAACACTTTGACTCAAATCAATATTTAGCTTCCAATGATTTACTTATGTGGGAAGCAGCTATGGAAAAAGCTGGATTCATCCAGTAGTTAGTGCAAAATAAACCTCTAAAAATTACTGCAAAGAAATGTTAATCATTATTAATTACAAAGATTTTTTTCAATTACTAGTTTTTGTATAATCATGTCAATATAAATATATATATAGTTTTTCTTCATAATAAATCACATTGGGCATTTTAAACACAACATAATTTGATTCTTATACATTAAAATATATTTTAGCAAGTACATTCAAACTTATGATTTCAAACAAAACGCAAGTATGATGATTAATTTCTAATCATCATACTTGCGTTTTGTTTGAAATCATAAGTTTGAATGTATCTATCCCAGACCACCTTGTCAGCACACTTTGGGTGTGGCTTGCTGGTGCCCTAAAAACCAATCCAGTCACACCATGTACAGTACAGCTCCAACCAAAACCTCATTACGCAACAAAAAAAATGATGAAAAATTTCTATCATCAAAAAAACTATTTCTGAGAAACTCAAGAAACCACAGCAACTAATGTACATCTGCAAGTACTTGAGGCCACTCCAGTAATTTACACAGGCTTTTACTTAACTAAAAGTGCAGTATCATTTAATCAGTGGTTGTTATATCACAGTTTTGCCTTTATTGTTTATGCGTGTACAGTCACCTGTCGCCGCAGGAAAGAAAACCCCAAACACGGTGAAGAAAGTCTCGCCCGCTGTGTAGTCTGGCAGGGTGTTCTTACGTAGCAGCTCCTCCGAATAGCCCACAAATCCATGCTCTGCAATAAACATATTCAGCACAAAACAATGTTAGGAAAGAGTGTTTATTTCATTCACCGGCCACTCTAAAGCTTTACTGAGTGCTTTATGGAAAACTGAATGATAACAATCAGATTCATGTCTCAAATGCCATATCGTATTTGTGAGACAGACAGAAGTCTTCCTGTAAATGACCATCTTTATTTTGAAAAACCAAACGGAAATATTTTGGCATTTTTGAGTCTAAACATTTCATAACATTAAAACTTCCTGAAAGCTAATGCATGTTACTGTCTGCTTGAATCATATAGTGACGACATTTACAAGAAAATATCCCTCTTTCCAAGACCACAAACCAGCGTTTATGACATGCAATATTGATCTATCGCACACGGATATATAATAACTTGTTTCACTCTGAAATCAATAATGTGGGAGAGATGTTTGGTGTGAAATATTACAGCGTAGGTTTGGACTCCCGACTGACCGCTACCGCCCTTTATGTAACAACCCAGGGGGGGGGGACAGACTCCCCGCCAAGATGCGTGCAAACCAAGGACCGGCCTTTTTTTTTTTTTTCTTGGGAGCACATGCCAAGTTCAATAGTTCTGCGGTGTGGACATGATGGAGGGAATGCTGGACGAAGGTCTGGGTGTGTTCACATGCAAACAAAACAATCCAAGAACAGGCGCCGCTGAACATTTACGTACACAGTACTGAGAGATATCAGCATTGTGCTGAAGCATCACACGAGCGCTATTTTCACTTGTCTAGATAGCTCCAATGCCTTGTATTTCAGATGGTTTGTGTACTTGTGTAGAACTATTAATTGCAGTATGTACTGTGCCATACTGTATGGTGGCAGGTGATTTAAAATAGTTTAACAAAAAAATAAGACATCTTTACTCATCAACATGTAATCCTGAACCAATTTGACCTTCTTTTTTTTTCCTTCATCTGTAAAATGAAATGGTCAAAATGCAAGCTTTTTACAGATAGGTCTAATCATCTCATTTATACATACTTAAGCACAGCACAGGGATGATATTGCAACAAACAATGCAAATTTAGTTTACTTTTCATCAACGAAACATACAGTAAGAAATGACTTAGGCCTTGTCCACATAAGCACAGGTATTTTTAAAACTGCAGTTTTTACATGGTTTAGCCATTCATCAACATGAAAACGCAGTATCAGGTCACTGAAACTAAAACTTTCTGAATACTTTGGCCAGGGTGAAGATTTTCAGAAATGGTGTGGTCACTAAAACTGGAGTTTTTGCCTCATGATGTCGGCGTGCCAGCTGTTTTCTCCTTTCTGATTGCCCAACATAGATTTATTCTAAGGTGTTTTATTGCCTGTTAATTCGGCATGCTCTTGATATTGCATCACAGTGTGTTTTTGCGTTTTCATGTGGACATGATTTTTTTTTTCCTTTTAAATGAAGGTGGGAAAGATGTGTGTGTGGACATGGCCTTAAAGGGGACCTATTATGCCCCTTCTAGCTATATGTAAAATAAGTCTTTCGTGTTCCTAGAGTGTGTATGTGAAGTTTCAGCTCAAATTTCTATACAAATATTTTTTTTTATAACTCTTTAAAACTTCACCTCACAGCAAGAAGGTCCCTGATTCGAGCCTCGGCTGGGTCAGTTGGCATTTCTGTTTGGAGATTGCATGTTCTCCCCATGTTCGCCTGGGTTTTCTCCGGTGCTCCGGTTTCCCCCACAGTAGTGTATGTGTGTGAATGGGAGTGTATGCATGTTTCCCAGTGATGGGTTGCAGCTGGAAGGGCATCCGCTGCGTAAAACATATGCTGGATAAGTTGGCGGTTCATTCCGCTGTGGCGACCCCAGATTAATAAAGGGACTAAGCCGAAAAGAAAATTAATTAATTAATGAAACTCCCCATTTAAGACTTTGATCCAAATTGTGCCGTTTTGGCGACTGCAGCTTTAAATTCTAATTAGATTGTGCCCTTCACTAAAGAGGGCGGAGCTATAAATGCCTATGTGTCAGCATAGCAGCAGATTCAAAACAGGACGGTTTTTCACTGTGAAAATCTGAAAATGTAAAAGTGTCTCAGAAGAAGGCAGTATAAGGAGACTACGCTGTTCATTTGTGCTTCCTAAAACTCATCGTTTATAATGTCTCTTAGTCGCGGACATTATCTTTGACAGGTACAACGTGAAAACTCTAATGTCGGATGGCTACTTCTTACTCAGAGCTGGTTATGCTGAGGGAGAGATTGTCACTAATGGGCTGGGCTTTCCCCCTCTAATGACATGTACAAAAGGAAAAATGTCAGTCAAAGTGTTTCTGCAGACTGTTTTTTTTAAGTGTGATTATAAAAAATAGGATTAATTCATTTGTAACATTAGAGGCTGCTATATTCACACACTGTTGGCACACTGTGTTTGATTTTTGCATAATAGGTCCTCTTTAAGCATAGTGTGGTCCTCAAACCTTTAGCCTCCTGTTGTCTACAATATTCATTGGCTTCAAGAATATTAAAAAATCTAAATATAGGTATGTAAAACATAGGAACCATGGTTCTTCAAATAAAAATGTTGCTGAGGTGTTTCCATTATGAAAAATCACATTAATTCACATGGTAATTCAGTTTACACCTGGTATCAAGATGCACTTTTGCCAATTCAATTGCAAGTGAATGACACTAAATTTAGGTTTAACCCAGGGTCTAAAATATTTTGGGCTTGTCCATTTTTTAACCACTTCCAGAAATAGTCTAAAACACATTTTATTGGATTGCTTTCATAAATACTCTTATGGACAAAATGCAAAATCCACAACCCCAATCACACTCATTGAGCACAAAATTCAAACACAAGTGGTCACAAGAGATTACCTGAATGCATATTAACACTAAGCAAAAAGAGTAATGTAAAATACTGTCCAGTTTATAAAAACAGAGTCTCAGATATTCGTCAAACCTTCCATTTAACATCCAATTAACTAAATGCTAATTTCAAATAGCATAAGGATAAGCAATTTAAACTCATTTGAATGGTTTGGACTTAATTTTTTCATTAAATTTTTACTATTTTGTATTTGTAAAATACTTCAATTGATGAACAAACATCAACAGGAATGCCTTAGTCTGGTCTAGCCACAATGAAGGTGTGTTATAATAGTTATTTTCCGAATTAGTCAAAAAGTACAATAGAGTAAGTGAAAAAGAAAGTAAGCTGTGGTTGGCTGGGGAGATGATGTGTCACCTCGGCAGAGACAAGGCGCTCAACCAGAAACAGAGATCTACAGGACCTGGCTATGTAAGAGCATTATCTGCTTCCCTCTTGGTTATCTTGTGATGGGAAAGAATGTGTTCTCTTAGATTAATGACATGTTTATCCAAAAGGAAGTCACCACCCTTTCAGAAGCCCTGCCTGTTCCTACCCTTCCAAGTCAAAGTTTCTTGGCTACAAAGAGAGTGAGAGAAAGAGAGCAAGACACAATAGAAAGGATGAGGAGAAAGTGGTAGAGGAAGTGCATAAAGAAAGTTTAGATACACGCAGTCTTAGAAATAACAGATATCAAGTGTGCAGCTAATAACATGCAAGATTGTACTTCACCACATCATGAAACACCTTTACGTAGCTCGCCTCTTATATGGACTTTCGTAAACCTGCAATAGCAAGTGAAAAAAGATACAAACGTTGCTAAAGTTTTGAGCCTGCCGCTTTAGAGTCCATAGCAGAACCATATGCCAAAAAGTTGTGAGATTTGGCACACAGATAGGGGTCAGCCTGAATATCAATCAAAGCACATTTCAATCTCTATCTCAGTCCCTGTAGTGCTGCCAACTTTTGTGACATTTGTGCTAATAACATTTGTACCATAAGAGCTGTATTTTTTACAATATGATAAAGATCTTGCCTAACTGGATGTGAGCCTATATCTTTGTCACCCCCTTTGTAAACACTTTGGAACCTTATTTGTAATCATTTGTATTCAGACTAAGCTTGGTGTGTGTTATGATGATCCATGTCCTGACATTTCTTGTGCAGGTTTAGCATAGAGCCACATAGTGGTCAGAAGATATGCAAATTACTATTTTAGATTTAAAAAATGCCACTAGCACTTCGGCACTGTGTCTAGAAATTACTCAAAAGATTTCAGGGCACCTACAGGTCAAACATTATGCTAACTAAAATGCTAATAGCTTATGATTCATTTTCCCTGCTGTAGTGATAAATTCCCTGGATCGTGCTGAGAACATTCATGACATAATATGAACTCCTCCTACACCCAAAAACAGAGTCTGATTTTCACCAAATACAAACCAAAACATCTTACCATATTGGCAAAAAACATGGAAGTCAAGCTGAAAGACTAAACCATTTTTCTTTACCACAATATGACAAACTGTATACTTTTATTAAACAAAATGCATCAAATTTATTAAAAGTAACAATAGAGAAAAACATTCATTTCAAATGATGTTCTTTTGAACTTTTCTGTTCATAAATGATTCTGAAATACGTTTGCAAAAATTAAGCAACTGCAATAAAATTGCAATAATTGTTATTATTTTTGTTTATTTAACAGGGACAATGCAGTACAACAATGCTACAGTTTAAAGCAGGTGATGCTCCACATATATAGGCTTCTAGCCAAAGACCAAATCTAGCCATATCAGGATTATTTAGAATGATTTCTGAAACATCATCAAATCAATGAAAGCTGGAGTAATGGCTGATGAAAACTCATCTTTAAGCCGCGGTCCCATTGCACTTTTTGCCCCATAGACTTCCATTCATATGGAAGCGAATGCGACAAACCGGAAACACAAGCTCGTGCGACAAGTTTCGCAGTTTAATGCTATGCAAACTGCGAAACTCTGTACAGAAATTTAAGACGTAGCATAATATACTGCTCAAAAAAAAAAAAAAAAAAAACAGGGAACACTTTGAGTTACATTGTGTTGTTTAAGTATACATATTCTTTCAAAAACAACTCCAAACATGTGAACAGTGGCTGTTCAAACAAGAATTAAACTGAAAATATTGTGTAATAGGCTCTTTTTTTAAAGAGAAAAGGCCCATGCATAGCAGGAAAGAGAAATAGACAAATGCGAAGAAACGCACAATGCACAAAGCATGAAGAACAGGCTGTGCTGACTCAGTGAATAAGAGCAGTGCCGTTACTGTTGCCCTCTACATGCCACCACTACATGCATTTTGATTGAACTTTGGATATTTATAGTGAGAGTCCTTCTGATCTGAAGATTTGGAAGAGGAAGTGATGATGTGGACGCTGCTAGTGAAGAACTCGGATCTGCTTCCTGCCTGCTCTTTTGTCTCAGGCCAAAAATGTGGGTGAGCCCGGTCAACACCCTTAACCCAAAACTATGAGCGCATGTCAGTTTCCTGTCCAACTCTGGGTGCTTAAATAAAGTGTCTTTGAGTTTAAAGCCAAGGAACACAGAACATTTTCTACAGGACATGAATATCACACCTTTACAAAAATAACTACTGTGATTATTTGAGTGGAAAACAAGGCAATTGTGAGTACCATGAGGAGAGAAACAAGTCAAAGAATTCCATTTTCAATTTTAAATTAATTTTACTTGTCATATTTCAGTAATATCTCCCTAAAACTCTGAATTTGCAAGAGTCTAGAAAGTGTACAGAGCAGAAAAGCTTTTCTCATAGCTCCTCTTGTGTGGTAATATGCAGGAGGGAAGAGACAAAACTAGGAGGTGCTCTCATTTTTTTTTTAATCTAGCACAAATGTGTTCACCACAATGGTATGAACACTCGAGAGGACTGTGCTCACATTTCTCCCAGCAATAATATTTTCAAATGATTTAACAAAACACTGAAGTAGCAGCACTAAAAGACTATCACTCCTCTGCCATTTTGGCTATGTGTCTGGGCACACTGATACCCAATGGGTGTATAACTAAAACATATCCTTTACCAAAAATTATTTCACAACCAAGATACAATGTGTCAATATGTGCTCTGCCCCAAAGCTTTATTCAGCCTTTTAGGAAGAATAGTTCACTCCCTAGGAACTGTGACCACATTCTTCATCCTTCCTGATATACTATACTTTTAAAATGTTAATGCAGAAAGACATCAAGAATTCCAGAAAACTAGGGGTTCATTGACTTCTGCAGTGTTTGTTTTCTCCTACTATGGATGTCAATGGTTACATTTTTTTAGCATTCTTTAAAATATTTTCTTTTTAGTTAAACAGAATGAAGAAACTCACACTTGAGGGTGAGTAAATGGTGAGTAAACTTTAATTTTTAAGTCATTATTCCTATATGATCATGG
This sequence comes from Danio choprae, assembly GCA_903798125.1. NCBI lineage: Eukaryota > Metazoa > Chordata > Actinopteri > Cypriniformes > Danionidae > Danio > Danio choprae. Next base: position 5,651,035 of record CAIGQW010053321.1, read on the forward strand.
TCAGATTTTTTCGTTAATCAATTAATAAAGTGACCTCAATGAATCATTTAAAAATTAACAGATCTGATTCTCACTTGATTTGATCACAGTGATTAACAGCTCACAGGAGGGGTAGACTTTCAGTACATATTGAATTCAATGTCAGTTTATTGCCCACAATTAATCATTTAATCCAATTAAAGCAAGGATATGCAAAACAGGAAAGGCTAGCAAAGCTATAGCTGAAAGCACAAGATTTCATGCACCCTCCCTTCAGAGGTATCTCGAAAGACACACATCACCTAAAACACATGAATGTAACAGTGTAGCCAACTTGGGTGTTTTTTTTTTGGTGTGTTTTTTTTTCAATAAATGTAGTGAGCCGCATGGTGGCGCAGTGGGTAGCACAATCGCCTCACAGCAAGAAGGTCGCTGGTTCGAGCCTCGGTTGGGTTAGTTGGCATTTCTGTGCTGAGTTTGCATGTTCTCCCGTCTTGGCGTGGGTTTCCTCCGGGTGCTCCGGTTTCCACAACAAGTCCAAAGACATGCGCTATAGGTGAATTTGGGCAGGCTAAATTGTCCGTAGTGTATGTGTGTGAATGAGTGTGTGTGGATGTTTCCCAGTGGTAGGTTGCAACTGGAAGGGCATCTGCTGCGTAAAACATATGCTGGATAAGTTGGCGGTTCATTCCGCTGTGGCGTCCCCAGATTAATAAAGGGACTAAGCCAAAAAGAAAATGAATGAATGAATGAATGAAAAAATGTAGTGATTCATTTTTCTTCCATCTTTTATGAATTTTTATTTAGGCTATTTTGGTGATAAATACATATTTTTGGGATTTGTTTCTAGTAAAACAAAACCAAAAAATAAACTAGACGTTCTGATCACAGAGCAGTAAATTGCAAGGCACCACATAGTTTTAATGTGGGCTGCGCTGTCTGACAACAGAAACATAAAAATGTGTAAATGAAAACTTTTTTTTTTACTGTATCAAAATAAGAATAGGCTGCATTAAAAAAAGAAACAAATGCAAAGTGCTGCTACAATGTGATGACATCATCAAAATGCTAATTATTGCATGGCATCAACATTGTTGACATAATTATCATTTAGCGACTTTTATTTTAGCCCTTTCTGTATGATAACTGACATTAAGTCAGGCAGGACATGCAATGTTGTGTTCTCGAGTCTTCCACAAAAGACTCTGTTTACTGATTGCTAAAGACATTGTTTTCCCTAGAAAAACTCACCCAATACTAGCCCAAAGCCCCAGTCCTCATTCACTTTTGTTATATAAAAGAATGGCCATGGGACATTTTACAAATTTAGCATTTTTTGTTCTAAAAAAAAAAAAAAGAAAAAAAAAGAAAGGTATACAGCTTTGCAATAAGAAAACATGCATTTTTGGTGTGAACCATGCCCTTTTAATTGTCAAGGAATGCGGACGTGCTGGGATGTCTATATCATAACAGTTATGAAGCTTCCCTTGTGCTGACCACCTGGCCTTGACTATGTAATTAACCGCGTTATCAAATTGTAAACACATCTGCACAGCAGCTCCTTTTTCCTGCCACTGGCAGGTAACCCGCCCATGCGGCGCCTGGTTTAAACCGTGCAACCCCCCTGGAGTCATGCCAATGGTGAGATCACTTTATAACCACAAAAGCTTAATTGGAAAAACCTGGAGGAACCAAAACCTCCTTTTCCCACTGCCAGTGCTCACTGCACTCCCAGACCAGCTCTTAAAAGAGACCAGAGCAAGATGACCACAACAGAAGCAGTGGTTTGGGGTTAATGCCTCATGTTCACACCAATACATCTTACTGTCTCTGCAGCGAGAGACTGAGAGCAGCATCTTTCTGAGTGTCTTGCCTGCTCTCTGGACAGGAAGCCAGTAATCAGGAGAACAGGAAGAGTTGGGATGGATTTCCTGCAAACTCAGTGTAAAAGTACATACTGACCTCGTCTGAAGTGGGCAGTCAAAATGTTTTTTAAATTACAATGGACTAAGAATGCCTACATGCTTGTCTTTAAATGACTCTTAGACATCACACATACATTTCCGTATGCTGACAAGTTGTATATAAGTTGTAAATAAACTTGTATTATTTAAACTTGTGCCAAGTATACAACCTTTTGCATTTATCAGGGACTAAAACTGCTTTTAATATTCACTAAATGCAATAGAGTTTTACAGCACATGTTAGTTTAAAAAATATGACCAAGCTGAAATTTTAAATGACTGAAAAACTCATTAGACTGTAAGCATACTACATTTCATTGACACTCTTAATAGCAAGCACTAATAATATAGAAATAATAATAATTTATTGAAGTAAATTTGAAAAACATTTAAATTCTGTATTAGAAATGTGAATGTAAAATATATTTCAATTTCAAATTACAGTTATACTAATATACACATAAATGACAGATCACACAGAGTCAGAACAACGTCTATTAAATAAAGTAAGAATAATATTAATTTTGTTATTTATTATATAAATATTTCATTATATATTAATATTAATCAAAATATTTATTTATTATATATTGTATAACATGGCACCTTTTATGCTCTAAAATGCAACATTTTTTATCTTTTTTTAAATTTAAAATTCAGACAAAATGTCAGCAGCAGTTTACGAAATAAAACTAAAATTGTTTGTTTTGTTTTTTTTAGATGAAAGGTTTATTTAGGTAAGAGCATAACTTTAAAGTTGTAGTTCACGGAAAACTGAAAATTGTCATCATTCACTTGTTTTTTCTTCTGCAAACACAAAAATAAAATGAATATTTATGAATATTTAATACTTAAGTAATTAATTTTTTTTTTCTTTTTTTGGTGAACTAGTAGGCTGTATGTAAGGCCCCGATATACTCAAAGTGAAATTTTTGCTTATGATTGAATGTCCTTTTACCCCTGAACCTCTTCACACAGCTAGGAGATGCGTTTAGATAGCATATGATGCTATGCATATGATAGAATGTGATGCTCGCTTTCCTATCAGACAAAATATAAACTCATTAATAAGCAGAGAGTAAGATTTTGAAGCAAATGCATTTACATTTGCTATTCTGCAATATTTAAAGTCCCTGTGAAACAAAATGTTTAAATTTTTATTTAGCTAGCTCATATTGCTATTCTTAAGGTAAATAATTAATCTGAGCAATTAATCCACTTCTGGTTTACGCAGTCTTTAAGAATAGCAGGTTTAGAAGTCTTGGCCTTCCACCTTCTCTATAGCTACTATAAAACTAAAATGGTGTTATATTTGGGATGCCATTACTTTTAATATGCTAATTTGGCGATTACTAAACATTTGTTAATATTATCATGGCTCAAAGCAAGTATGATGATTTATATTCTGTGGAAACCATGATATTGGAAATACATAAGAACAGCATTCATTTGCTGTAATAAAATCATATGCAACATTACATCTGGAACAAATCTGGTATACCCTAATAGACAAGATTTTGTTATTTGAAAAAATGTGGCCCCCTTTTATTTCCTTTCTACAAATTTGTGATTAATATGTTTACTATGCCTTTAGTACCTACTTTTACCATTGGATAGCACTGGTGGGTGGTTGGTTGGGGGAATGCATGTTTATTTGATTTATTTATTTTTGTTTAATTATTATTTTTATGACTGTTGGTTGTTTTGTTTTTTTGTTGTTGTTTTATGTCTAATTGTTAAAAATGTAAGTTTTATGTTAATATATATATATATATTTTAAGTGTATTTACAAGTTAATGTCTGCTAAATTTTCTAATAATAAAATCATATGTAACACTATTAAATGTCTTGACATTTACTTTTCATGAACTTAATGCAGAATTTAACATATTTTTAATACCTTATTGACTATAAACATTTAGGTAAACCATTTTGCCTACTGAGGTCCAGGTTTATATATATGAGAGTATATAATAGGAAGACAAACCATTTCACCCTTCCTGTTCCTTTAACTTCCATATTATGATTGGTGGTGAAGTTCTATCATTGTGTTTATTTTAGGAAGAGACCCTGTACTCCCTGGTGGCCTTTTGCACCACTCCCAGAAGATACATTTAGCTGTTTATATTGCCAGTGCAGACCATAAACCCAGACTCAATGTGCAAAATCTTGACTTGCACTGATTGTTGAGCCTAAATTGTTTTAAAGAAAGAATTTTAGAAACCCGATGCAAAAGATATATTAATAAATTAATCATATCATATATTTTTCTGAAGCACATTCCAAATAACTTAGAAAAAGGATAGTTAGGGACATTTATGTTACCCTGACACCTACTGGACAGATGTTGTAAGGACATATGAACTCATGTCATAGTGCCCCTAATACTGATACTATTTAGGTAAATCCAATTTAACTGAGATGTACACACATTAAGTCAGTCAGCACTAATGTTGACATTATTCGAGATCATTAATCCCAAAATACATAATATTCGCTGGCTATCACTACCAAAATCATTTCAGATTAGTATCAGAGATGAAAATATCTAGTCACACACATTATTTAAACACATTTACATAAACACAGTTGTTCAAGTGTTAAAGGTTGGAAAGATGTTTCCCATAGCTGAAAAATGCAGTAATGCCTACAGTCAAAGTATTTAAATAAATTTACATACAAAATTATTGTTGGTATGTTGCCAATTTGGTAAGATATTTTAATGCTTTTAAAAGTATGTTTTATGCTCCCCAAAGCTGCTTTTTTTTTTAATCCAAAAATAAATAATAATTCAAAATAACTGTTTAAAGTTATATTTAATTTTTTTTAATGATATTTTAAAATATCATTAATTCCTGTGAAGACTATTAGCAGGTATTAATCTACTTTTCAGTGCCAGATTATCCAGGATTCATTGATTATGGATTTGTTTTTGTTGTTATTATTTTTTGGGTAAAAGCAGCTTTTAAAACTGACCTTTCTAACAGCAGTTTTACATTTAAGAAATACAATACATTTAAACAAAGTAAAAACAGTGTTTTTTTACCTTTTTTAATGTAAATGCAAAACTTTTTAACCTTTAACAGTATTGTATTTATTCTGTCAACACCAACCTCATTTCCTCAATTTTTCAATTACCCTAAAATAAATATTACTCTGCATATATACTTAAATATAAGAATTTGCATAAAATGTGTGCTGTTGAAAGAATAAAACACTCAGAATTTCATTCAACATAAAATGACGTGAACATGCACATCCTCGTCCAGCAGGTTTGCCAGGAAATGTGCAAAGAAAGACAAGTCAATATTAGAAAGTAATTTAGTGAGGTCTGTGAAAACAACACTGCAGGGCAAGAATCTTTTACTAAAGCATTTATTAATAAGAAACTTCTGGAAAATGCCTGTTTTTGGGCTTTTTTCCAGATTTCTTTAGGATAATAGTATTCATTTGAATTTGAACAAATGCACTAACACATTTACACCTGTTCTAGAAGCTAAACAGAGGATCTATTGTGATAGTTTAGTTCAACCTAGTTATGCAATAAAATGTAAAGCGTTGTAAAGTGTTAAACTTACTAGAACTCTTGTACTAGTGAATCTCAACCAAAAAAAAAACTTGTGATCTTACCTGGATCTAGATGACTAAAAGTCCCGATGACGAAATCCAAAGTTGACATTGCTAAAATCCCAAGCAGAACCAATTGAAGGCGTACAATCCATTTGACCCCGGCCAGATTAATCCCAAGCAGACCGAGCAGAACGGCCACAGAGATGCCCCGCACCACCCATGTGCTCTGCAAACTCAACACCTGCGCAATGGACTCGGCAAAACCCGTAATGTACATCGCTCCAGCCACACACTGCCAAGAGAGAGAGAGACACATAATTTTTACCAACCTTAATAGGGATGTTCCGATACCCTTTTTCCTTTTCAAATACAGATTCCGATACCTGAGCTCAGGGTATCGGCCGATACAGAGTACAGAGTACTATACTAATAGTATTGTATAAACTGACAGAATTAAAGTACAGTGTGCTTCAGACTTTCCATTAATAAAACATGAACAAATATATACAGTGTTTTTATTATCTGACAGTTTATTTCTATCAGACATTCAACAGTAATATTCTTTTCTATAATTTACTATAACAAGTTCAGCCATAAATCAAACATCGTAAACTGAAACAAATCTATTCAGGTTTTACAGTATAACTGTATACAAATTAGTGCAAAAATGTAAGATATATAAAAAATGTATATGAATAATATAGAAAAATAACCTCTTTGAAACGTAAAATTCAGAAACATTTATTTTTGTATATAAAATAGTGCGTTACCCTCTTCTTCTTCACTCTACCAGTGGAACAACTTCCTGTATCTGCATTCTGAGCAGCGAAGAACTAACTCCAGGTGTGCAGTGTTAAGCAATGCTACCATATTCCATGATATCGGTTCGGTTTATGGTTTCAAATACTCACCGATACCAGAATGTTTGCAGTATTGGTGAGTATTATGGAGCATATCATCCAGTGAACATGCAACATAATGCAGGCACGAGCTGCTCACCTGTCCGAAAACATACAGGAGTCCCACAGTTCCTCCAATCCTGCCTCCCAAAACAGTGGAGATCATGGAGTAAACCCCACCGTTTCCCACACTGCAACATTCACTCACGCCAACACCAGACATCACTGTAACCAAGGCCACCAGCACCACCAATGAAACCAGCAGCATGCCCAGCAACACACCTGTGTTACCCTGAAGATGATCGTATGGAAAAAAAACAAAAAACAGTTCATTGGATGTTCATTTAAAGAGAAAGTTCACCCAAAACTGAAAATACTGCCATCATGTAATCAAACTTCACTTGTTCCAAACCTGTTTAAGTTTCTGTCTTTCAAACCATTGACTTCCATAGTATTTGTTTTTCCTACTATGGACGTCATTGGTTACCAGGTTTCAGCTTTCTTCAAAATATCTTCTTTTGTGTTTAAAAGAATAAAGAAACTCATATACTGTAGGTTTGAAAACATTTGATGGCGAGTAAATTGTAAGTATATTTTCAGTTTTAGTTGAAGTATCCCTTTCATAGCAGAAAAACATGGCACACTACTGGTCAAATGATTTATTTTTATGTTTTTGAATCATTGAGTTTGTATTTAGTTGATCTAAAGAAATCACATTTTTATTCATTTTCATTTTCTTTTCGGTTTAGTCCCTTTATTAATCCGGGGTCGCCACTTATCCAGCATATGTTTTTACGCAGCGAATGCCCTTACAGCTGCAACCCATCACTGGGAAACATCCATACACACTCATTCATACACATACACTACGGACAATTTTAGCTTACCCAATTCACCTATAGCGCATGTCTTTGGATTTGTGGGGGAAACCGGAGCACCCGGAGGAAACCCACGCAAACACGGGGAGAACATGCAAACTCCACACAGAAATGCCAACTGACCCAGCCGAGGCTCAAACCAGCGACCTTCTTGCTGTGAGGCGATTGTGCTACCCACTGTGCCACCGTGCAGCCACATTTTTATTGTAAATCAGTTTTTAAATAAAGATAAGAAAAGATAAGATAAGATAAGATAAGATAAGATAAGATAAGATAGGATGGTTAGCTTTATTGCTTTTTTGGCAACACAATGCCAATGTTTTAACTTTATTTAGAAGAGTAAATAAATAAATAAAATAAAATCACAATTTGGTGGATTAAACCTGATTTTCTATCACAACACATAAAAACATTTCTTATTCTGACCAATTGTTATTTTCTGGAAGATAAAAATGTTCTAAATTATAACATTTGTAAAATATGAAATGGAAAAAGTTATCAAACATTTATAGAATATAACAACCAATAAAATGTATATTTTACGCAAACCCACATCTATTAAATACAGTAAATCTACAGAAACTGTTAGTTCTCAAAAGTGATTACAGTGACTATGAAACATTTAAAATGTTTAAAAAATGTTGAACCTTCCTTTCATCAAGGCCTCCTGAAATGTAGAACTAATTGCATTTTTCAAAAAACATATTAAGCAAAAAAAAACGTTTTCAAGATTAAAAATAATAACTATAATAATAATAACTATAATAACTATAATAATAATAATAATAATAATAATAATAATAATAATAATAATAAGCATTATTAATGATTATGCTCTGATAAAAATATATATATATAATCACAGAGCAATTATGTGACAAGAATCATGTGACACTGAAGACTGCACTATTGATGATACTGAATATTCGGCTTAAAGGTAACAATAACAGGTGTATGTGTGTATATATATATATATATATATATATATATATATATATATATATATATAAATATATATAAATAAATAACTTTATAAACTTTACTGAAGGTCACAAAACCTTTCACAAAACCTGAAATATCCTTTAAAATATCACAATCATCCTGAAATCTGTGATAAAACAACTTACCACAAGCCAGCCAGTCCGTAAAAAGAGCACCACTCCAAAGATGTTGATCATGCAGGTAGTGAAGACTCCATCCCAAGTGCCGAAAAGCACAGGTTCCCAGACGAATATCTGCACCTTCCACCAAGGTTGAGCATTAATCTGGGAACCCTACACAAACCAGTGTCACTCAAATCTAAATAAATCCCTATTAACGCCTGTTCCTCCACCCAATCTGGAATAGTACCTGAACATTTCCATTTTATTTGCATGGCAAAACTTACAGATTGAACATTACCTGTGCGTCTTCATGGAATAACTCTTGTACTTGAGGACTCATTCTCTCTCCTGGGTAAGATTACAGTAGCTGGATCTGAGGACGGAAAACACTTTCTGTCTTTCTGTTTAAAAGGCTCTAGAAAAGACTGAGTTTTAATAATATCTGCCAAGAAATCAATGTTCACCGCAGCGGGAACCTTGATGTCAAAACGACATCTAATTGACATCAAGCATCACGTCAAAAATACAAATCGATTTGATGTCAAAACCTTGACGTATATTTGACATCCACAGAATGATGCTCGTTTGACCACCGAAATAATGACACCAAAATAAGTTTTATTCATCTAAGCTTCAATTGCGAATTTACACTAGATGCTTGTAAACTGCCTTTATCTCAAAACGGCATCAAATCGACATCTAACATTGGCGTCAAAAACACGTCAAAAATCGGTTACATGACTGCCCTGTAATAAATGTTTGTACGTGATGTCAGTTTGATGTGTTTTGACATCAAATTGATTTGCATTTTTGACCTGTTTGTTTTTATTTTTATTATTTTTATGTCGTTGCCCGCTGGAACGTAGCTTGGATACATTTAGGTCAACAAAATCTGTCAATAAATGACAGTTAGGGAACTATTAATAATCAACAGGCAATTCATATTCCGCATGTGAACCACATTAAAATACTTCGGGATGAAAGGCAAACAAACTTACTGAAGTTTACTTGAGTAGTACAGACTGGTACAAAAGTAGTACAAAAAGCTCGTTTTCAAGTTTACAAGAAATGACAGCGACCATCGAGACTACATAAATGTTTAATATGGTGTTTTGTGATATAAACGGTTAAATCATTGCGCAATAATAAAGACAAACGCACACATACCTGCGCTGTGCTCCCGGATGCAGAAGCAGGTGGAGAATGTGGGAGAGACACGAGCAGTGCACACCTGAAGAATCGCGTAGTCCGAATCATTTCAGCGAATCGGTTCCTTTGAACGGTTTGTCTATTCTTTTACGTAAACTTTCGTAAACAATACTCCAATACGTTGTTCTACTACTTATAAAAGTTAGAAATTTTTGCTGTTGAAGTAACTCAATAAACTGTCTCATCATTCAACGCCGTTTATTAGTTTTACTCCGTGTATTCAGTTTTATTTTTGAGCTGCCTCGCCAGCTGTCTTTGTACTGCTGTTATTAATGGAAACGCTACGTGTTCAAATAACGTCATTAAACAAATATCTGTTCTTTCAGCGCCACCTCAGGTGTGTGCTGTCAGTGTAGCTCTCCTGTTTGTTTTTCACTGTTCTTCAGCCACTGCTTCTTTTTTCCCCCCATCATTTATGTACGAATAAAAGATTCATAGTAGAGATTTTCTTCATATGAATTCAAATGATTAAATAGCCTACAAATTAAGTGATGCCAATCTTTGGTCATGTATCAACCGCGCATAAGTAATTTGAAATAACATTTAATCCTATGTGTGTAAATCACAGGTCATAGTTTCTAATAATTATGCATAAACATAATATTTGTGAGCCAAAATGTTATGGGTCAAAATGATTGAATGTCAAAAATCATTAGATTTTTAAGTAAAGGTCATGTTCCATAAAGAAACTTCCTACTTAATGTATTAAAACTTTTTAAATTAGATATATGCATTGATAATCATTTAATTTGGCCAACTTTAAAGGCAATCTTCTCAGTATTTAGATTTTTTTAACCCTCAGATACCAGATATCGCCATAGTTGTATCTCAGCCAAAGATTGTAAAAAAACCAAACATCAAAGCAAATATGAATAATTTCGATTTCAGAGGTTGTATAAATCTAAATTTAAAAAAATGACACTTGTATGACTATTTTTGTGGTTCGAGGTCAAATAGTTATTCTTAAAAGTTTTAGTAAATAATTATTATTTATACATTTCATTTATTTTTTTGTCATTGCTGAGATATTTGAAATTTCACTATTTGAAACTTCGCTAATCTTGAAAATGTCATGAAAATGTCAATTATAAAAAAAACAAGACACACTACAGACAAAATGTATTTCTTGAATTCGTCATGAAAATTTACATGTATTTTTTTTGAGATTCACACAGTGCTCAAACTAAGAGCCGCCCATTCCTGTGGTGAGTGATGTAGATCAGGAAACATGGAAACAGCACTCAACGACTTGATGTTTTGGAAATTTAATATTACACAACAAGAGGCACGCAATCAAAAACATCCAATCAGAACTTTCCCCCATGTCTTAGGCAAAGTATTGCATTAAAGTATATTCTATGGAAATAATTCGGCTACAATAAAATGGATACATATAAAAATATAACCAGTGTACAAAGACAGTCAGAGGACATGCACTCCCCAATAAAATGAAATGTCTAAAAACTATTTCGAAGAGCTCTCTCTTTTTTACTAAATAAAACCATTCAGTTTTCCACTCAAGTTAAACTTGGGGGGGATTGAGGACAACCATAATGCATTCAATAACAGATATGACCAACACCACTTTAAGATTACTCAAAACATTTAAAACAAAAAAAAATCATAATTTACTATCAGAAAATAAAGCAAAAACAAGGCATTAAGCTCTTCCCTCAAATCACCATTTCGCTTCCATAAAAAAAAACATTTCAGGAGCATCTGTAGCAGTAATTATTGATTAAATATTTATAATGCAGGAATCACGTGATATTGAAATGATAAATAACTCCTTACAATGTCTTTTTTTTTATCTAATTAAAACCGCATTCAGAGGCAATTCATAGAGAGGACAGTACATTTGTCATTTTACAAACAACAACAACACAAACATGACTTTGTCACAACTGTTGTGCTGAGAGTCATCGGGGATTGTAGGAATGAGTAAATCGAAATGGCAGCAAATATTCTTAAATCAAGTTGCACTCTCTCTAAATACTACGTCTCAAGAAAAGTGCACAACTTAAATTACACAACCTATTTACAGCATGTAAATAATCAAAGGAATAAAGGAATGTTTAGGCACACAGAGAAAAATAAACAAATCAAAAACACGGTAAATGTCTTTAACAGCCAGATCATGCAGACCATGAAAAAAGAAAAGAAAGAAGAAGACATACACACTGGACTGCTCTTAATGGACTCACGAAACATGAGCAGAATGAATGCGTGTGAATTATTGACCAAACCATTCAACGATTTACATAAGAATGCTTTAAAGAAATTCAATGAGTACAGGTTGGCATGATACCATGATTATAAATCATAAAACTAAGATTAATCAAGTTACACTTAAGAGGCAAGCAGGTAAATTTCCATTATCGGAAGAAAAAAAAGATTAATGTACATGATTAGTTAAAAAGCTAATACAGGAAGATGTGCAACAAACATGTTATGTTTACCTATTGATATTAGTACAGTTTTAGCAAACATTACACTTTATTTTTTTGTTCATTAATTCAATAAGGAATCTGACTTTTCTTTTTAAAGCATTTGCTAATGAACAGGGTGTTTTGAGACAAAGAAAAGCATACAAATATGATCTCAAACCATACATTCTTAAACCATCTTTGCTGATTTCGCTCTCGACTGACTATATCAGATCTACGAAGATGTGCATTATGCAGATGGAAGGAGGGAATTGAAAAGTGCTTTAAAATAAAACCAAAAACTGCCAATGAGCTCAAAGTGCTATATATAATTTTTGTTTTATCAAATCTTGAGTGCATCTGGAAACTCAAGAATGCAGGCTTGACCAAGAATATATAAAGTGATAAATGCCCTAATTGTCTTGAACTAAGTTAGGCATAATGAAGATAACGATGAAGTGCATACCTGTTGTTGCTGTTGCCTTGGACAATAATTAAAACGACATCCTCAAAATGTGGCACACAAGAAATCAAAACCTAACGTACTGATTCTGACAGATGTAGTACTTGCTGATTATAACAATCTTTTTGATCAAATAATCTTAGGACAAAATGTGCAAAAATAATTTAAGATGATATAGTCTCATAAAATTATGGGCTAGGTCCATACAAACTCGGTATGATGATAGCTGAAATGTGCTGCTTTGTGAGATTCTTTCAGGGAGCAGTGAATGCAAGAACACATGAAAGTCATTAAATGCACAAAAGATATACAGAGTAACTAGGGTGCAATAAATGTCACTAGTTAAAGGTGAATCACAAAGAGGAAAAACCTAGTAAGTGCCCTACTCAAGTCTAGGGCATCAAAGTAAGGTACTTTCAGTAACTCTATAGACAACATGTCACAAAATGAATTAAAAAGAAAGGAAATTGATTGTAATGCTAGGTTAGGGGAGTTTCTATAGACCTATACTATTAGGTCACTCAGTTGAGAACTGAACACTAAGTGGCCAAATCTGATTTTTAAAGTCTGTGTGAAGTTGCTGAGACTTTTATTCCAGTATGTTAATGTACTTCCAATTGAAACGGAATATTTAGTAGGGGGCAGGGCTTTCTTTTGTGCATCATTTCCTCATAGCAAACTAACTGTAAGGAGGCGTGGCTAAGAATATTGCTATGGAAACCAACAAGTTGACGTCAACAGAGAAGGATCGCCACTACAAAAGCAGAAGCAAATGGTCAGACTTTCATTGAAGATTACCAAAACAAACAAAAAAATTATTCAGGTGATGAACTTACACAGATTAAGCATTCACCTTAAGAATAACAATGTGAGATAGCAAAGTAAACATTGTCAATTTTGATTTCACACGGACTTTAAAGTTTTCTCTTGGGAAAGCTACTTTAACCCAATAAATTCACACTACTACATGCAGTAGTAAATTGAATTCTTGATATTTGGAACACACAGCCTAATTAATTTGGTGAGCCATAGCGTGTCCAAGCACTACAAATAATGCAATGACACAGAATATTCTATATTCTCCATTAGAATAATGAAACCTAATGTGCACATGACTCTGCTCCTTTGATTCTCACACACGCATGATTGTTTAGAGATGGAAATTGGAAAATCATAAGTATTTGCACAGAGATCACATTGCCTTCACTGACAGAACCATAAAGTGCCTTTTAAATGCTTTAAATCGTTAAAAGCTTTTGTTCAGCCAAAGGTTTGGCTGCTTGTAGCATCTGGTGATGAAGTTAGTTGAGTTCTTGTTTCATTAACCAGAGAGAACTCTGGGAAGTCCGCCCCTCCATGACCTCTCAGGGTAACTTGTCCACTGGCAATGCTAAACTGTGGGGATATTGCAGATCGTGAGCTTGGGAATTGAGATCGAAAGTTCTGGTCGAAAGTAGTGATCTGAAATGTCTGGCTGATGCTTTGGGGGTCAGTCTTTTTGGGAGAGGTCACTTGGTCGAGAAAGTCCTCTGTTGGCGAAACTGAGGAAGGGTTTGTCTCATCACCTGAAAAGGAGAAGGAGTGTTGGGAATCTACTAAAAGGCTAAAGTTAGGTTTCTCCAAGGTGGATCTTAATGGAGAGTTCATGGTCGGTCTGAACCGGGAAGGGGAGGAGAACTGCTTCTCTGTGGAGAACAAAGGCTGGCCAGCAAGACTGGCACTGTCATTTACAAAAGTAAGACTCTGGTTGTTAAGGTAGGTGTCGTTCTGACTGGTCCTTTCCAGCGCCTGTTGGAGAAACTTGGAGTACTCCTGCAGAAGGCTGGCCTTCTCAGCCGGAGGTCCTTGTGAACTGGTTACCAAAGCTTCTGCAGGGCTACTCTCATCAGAAGAGTTGATGGAGATGCTGGATGTGACCTCAGTGTCTGCCACGCTAAAGGAAATCTCTGCCTGCCCATTGGTCTTATTGGAGTAGTGATCAAGAAGTGTCTGCAAGACTTCATCTGGAAGGACGTTCTTCTCATTACTGGACTTTATTTCCACGTTTAGCGTCTGAGTCTCAGAGAGGATTGTGGCAGGAACGGTCTCATCGATGACGGTCGCTACAGATGCCTGAGTGACAGATGAATGCGATACGATGCTGCTCACATTGAGCGCATAGTCTCGACTAGTGTTTGCCGTAGCCGCCTGAAGATATCGCCTTTTCTTAACAAACTGCATGGCGTCGTCATAGTTTGTGCTGCTCCCTGTAGGTTTTGCTTGTCCTACTTGTGGGGCTTCAACTGACTCCATGTCAGGATTGGTCTCTACATCGAACAAACCTTTGTTATCCACAATCTCAAATGTGTATCTCGTTACTTTGCTCTCTTCGAATGAGGACAATGGAGAGAAACTCTGGGACTGTTCTAGAGCCTGCTGTTTCAAACCTCTTCTGCTAGAGATTTTCTTTAAGACTAGTTTTGGAGGACTGATAATTTCATCGTTAGATTCCTCTCCTGCAAGATGCCTGCTGCCAGGTGGGGAATCAGGGAGCTCCACAGAATAATCGGTCACAACATATTCATCCTTCACCTTGGTGGCTACAGCATAAAGAGGAAGACACTCACTTTTGGCAAGTCGGTCTTCTGTCTTTTCATCCATACCAGCTTCAACCACTTTATCAACAGCGGGGCTTGTGATTGAGGCCCGACTTTTATCAGAGGTCTTCTGACGTTTCTTCTTGGGAAGGGTGCAATCCTTGGCAGAAAAAGAGAAGCCCATGTTCTCTGGAGTGCGAAGGGGACCATCTTTGGCAGCTGTTTTCTGCACCTTCCTGTCTTTATTCTCATGGCACATTCTTCTGTGCTTCAGTACTCTGTCAGTTCTGGAGAAGAACTGTTGGGGGAAAAATATGATTATGTTCATGTACCAAAACCCAAAATCTGTTTCTAAACACAGACCTCAGGGCCAATTAAATGCCTGAGTTGGCACAGCTATTGTAAAAATCAAACAAAAGCAACCCTATAGATTTTCATAATACTGCGTGCCAACATTTAAACATTTTACCTGATGGCAATAGTCACACTGATAAGGTTTTTCTCCACTATGTGTCCTCTTATGTCTCTCCATGTGGTACTTCTGTATAAATTTCATTCCACACTCATCACAGCGAAAGGGTTTTTCTCCTACAAAAGTTAAGTTACAGGATTTTATAAATGATAAACCAAACAATTTAGACATGTTAAGTAAGCCAGCGAGTTGATACAAAACGGGGACATGCAATAGACTACATTTATAAATATAAAATATATGTAAGGATACTTGAATCCTTTCTGCTTACCTGTGTGAATCTTCTCGTGTCTCTGAAGCAGGTACTTCTGAATAAAGCGCATGTCACATTGATTGCACTGGAAAGGCTTTTCACCTGCAAATAGTACATTTTTGTTCACAGTTTTGTTCTTTATATACCAATTACTCCCACAGGACTAGCTAAAGGACTACTACATCACTTACCTGTGTGAATGAAGACATGTCTCTGCAAATGGTAGTTTGTCCGAAAAGCTGCATTGCAGTGCTCACAGATATGAGATTTTGGGTTCTGGTGTCCAAGTGAGCCATCTTCGTTTATAGTGAGAATCTAACAAGATGGAGAAAATAAAGTTTAAAACAACTTCATCTTTCATGTATGTGCTCCTTTAAAGTGTTATGATACTGGTCGGTCAATAAAATAACTGATAATAAATGTCAGTTTATCTTACACCATTACAGTTTGTAGGATTATTTTTAAGTCTCCACACAATCAGCTCAAAAGAACAACTCGACAAACTCATCACTGGTTGATACATTTCTTTTCCACAAATGTTTTGCACTATAAAGTATCTTTTACTATTAGTTTACAGCACAGAGGTCATTTATAGTGGAATCTCTGATGAATTATATTAAACCTTTGCAGGCGAGCGCTGCTTTCTCTTCTTCTTTTTGTGACAGTCAGATGGGTCCCTCCCTGGTTTCTTCTCCTTTTTATTCAGAATCAATGAGTCTGGCACTTTCATCTCCTGCTTTATATTTACCTAACAAACAAAAAAACAACAACAAAAATCATTCATTTTCCTTCGGCTTAGTCCCTTTATTCATGCCCTTCCAGCTGCAACCCAGTACTGGGAAACAACAAAAATCTATATTTAAAACTATGTACTAAATGTTTGAGGACTTTGGATATATCATAAATAAGTACACTCCTTTTGAAAATGAAGATTTTAATCAATTTCTCACTTAATATGCATAAAAAACATAATTATACATTTAAATTCAAATGAGATGATGCAAAAAATTCAACTCAATATAATATTTTATATAGTCATCTAACTTTATTTATGCAGTCTCATTCATTGGGCTCAAGGTGTACTCATTCTTGAACCATGAGTATTACCAAAACACCACAAATACTACAATAAATCCTAAAAATACATTTTGCAATGTTTAATATTAAAATTCAATTAGTTTATTTTAACTTATTTACTGAAATGTATCGCTGAAAATAAATGTACACTTATTTTACCTGATTTTTACTTTTTTACGTCCACTGACAAAGCTGCACAAGTACAAGTGACTGAACAACTGTACACTTACTGGCATACTGAGTGTATAGTGTAATTTATTGGAGATGCGATGTGAGAAAGCCGGTTCATCCTGTCCATCATTTTTGACTGTCTCCTCATGCACCATCAGGTCATCCTGGGATATCAGATCATGTGAGGTCAGGCCTTCACCCGCCAGGTCGTCATCATCATCATCCTCATCATCGTCTTCATCGTCATCATCCTCTGCCAAAAGTGGATGATTCGCCAAGCTGCGCTCCCCAAAAGTCATATCCAAACTGCCTCTCCTTCCGTCCACCCTTGAGGGTCCCAAACCTCTGGAAGGGTGGTGAAGCCCCACAGGGCTACATTTCAAAAGCATGCCCTCCAGCTTGTCATCAATGTTCATCGCTGAACGCTGAGCAGTTGTGCTGAAGTTACAGAACCAACATAGGGATTCCTATCAGCAGTCAACACGGCACCTTTCCTCCGTCAACCTGACTGAGAGAAACAACAAACTTGAGTATAAACTAACCAAAACCTGCTGGATTCATGTCCTCCAGCATGATTTGAAAATGATCCAAAAAGCATCTTGTGCTTCAATGAATCCAAATACAACTTGTGTCCCAAATGACACACTATACAGTAGTCAACATTTGAAGTGGATCAAAAACGTTTTTCAAAATTGTCCTTAGACAAGATTGAGTGCTGTTCGGTAGTTTTAGGACAACTCTGATGTAAGGTTTTAAACCACTTCAAATGTTGACTACTGTACACTATACCCTTATGCACTTATGCACTGAAGTGTGTCCCAAATAGAACACTAATGTTTTTCTACTAACCAGAAATTAAAACCATTTCCCAGTTGAACGGTCGCCAAATTATTGAAATAAATAACCAAATGAATAAGGAGTACCTATAATATGTACAACCGAATTCACCATCGGGAGGCAGCATAATTGCTTAAATTCATCATGAATTCAAAATAACGTTTTTAGATGTTAGTATCAGTATGTTAGTCTTAAAGATATCTAAAAGATACTATGCTTCAAAATTTGCATTAACAATATATAAACATCGAAAGCTTGCAGTTGGTCACTTCTGCCTAAATGGATCAACAAATTTTTTTGTATGCTCATACTTCAGTTTCTCATCAAATCTTCAGACCAATCAAAGGCTCTCTAGTATATAACATGTCCCGCCCTCTTCAAGACACTATTGCTATAACCACTTGAGCTCAACCACTCTCACTGCAACGCTGTGATAAAAATGAAACACTATTGGCTGTTTTTTAAAAAGGGGGAGGAACTACTCTGTCCCACCCACAGACTGGGAAAAATATGGACGTAGTATTCGTGATGTCACCCATAAGTTTCTGAAGCTGCAAATGAAGCTACAAGTGGGTGTGGCCAACCATCCCCATTTTATTCGAGCGTCATCGCACCGACCGCAGGTAACCAAACATGCAAAACAAGCTTAGATGGGGTTTTTTTTTTTAAAGAAATGCTTAATACTTTATTACCTGTGACTCGTTTGTGTTCTAACCATTTGTGCTTGGTTGTATACTATATAATAAATTCTCTTTGGTCTTTTAAAAACAGAGTTTTAATACATTGAGCCACTAAGCACTGTTCTTAGGATTTTTTCTACAGGAGGAAAATGTGAATTACTTTTTAAATACTTTAAATATAGTCTGTGTTAGTAAATGCAAGGCTATTTATGAAATCCAGGCATAACACTGTATGACAATGTTTTAGATGAGTATTCTAGAATTTTCAAGAATAAGAATTTCATTCACCTGGGAAATGGAGGTCACTTGAATGGTTTGTGAGCACAATTAAGTCAACAGCGTGCCATATTATCTGATAATTGTAGAAAATAATCCCAAAAGGCAATCAACTGTGTAAAGCCACATAAAACAAAACAAAAAAATGATGTATATGCCGAGTTCAGTTGACGGCGCAAATCAAGACCTAGCTGTCACTCAAGTGGCCATGCCCTTAATTATGCAGACTTAATATAACAAAAAAAATTATAATAATAAATAAATATATGAATATATATATATATATATAAATTCACCCCCCTCACAGTTGTCATGAAGAGTAATATTAGCTATATGCACCAAAACCATCTTTTCTACCAGGCTGTAAACATGTTGTTTATATCAGCTGTAAAAATGGGCAATTTAGCATAGCAGTCAGTGAATATCTGGAATTCCTGGAGCCAGCACCCAAAGGCCAGTCAATGAATTGCAGTTTTAGTTACTTCCATATTAGCTTCACAAGGGAGAGCGGGATGCTGCCACTTGGTCCCACCCTGTCTTCATGTTTCGGTTCAAATTATGTCACACATCAAACATAAATGCACATTTCAATGCTCTTCACATGACCTTAAGTAGAGAAATTTGCTTGCATAATCTAAAACAAATAAAGTAATCCTATCTTAGCACACGGTAGCACATCGTGAGCAAAGCTGTGACCATCAAGTGCATGCAGTGTTCAACATTCCACACTTTGTTTAGGTGAAGAAGTGCATCATCCAGGTATTTAAAGTGCACTTACTCTTTTTATGATGTTCAGTGTGTAAAAATGCTGGGTTCCACAAAATCAATTTGTGTTGGGGCAACATGAAGGAAATAAGTTAACTTATTCGCTTTTACAAATGTAAGTGGATTGAACATAAAACAATTAAGTTGTCCTCCCCAAAAAAAATGTGTTGTTTCAGCTCATTTTAAATAAGTAGTTTGAACAAACGTCATTTTTGGAGTGTACTAACCTAACACTATTTATGCTACAGAATGGCGTAGAATAGTGGACAAGTAGGTGATTTACGATGCTACAATCTTTTTAAAATCTAAAACTTTACTTAAATGAAAAAGAGAATATTATCAGCATGTTCTCAGCCTTTTGGATGCCAATATTGGTCTAGCTTTTATGCGCAAAATAAAGCAAAAAATCGTTGTCAGAATTGCCACTGGAGAATAATTTCTGCAGATTTGTGCCTTTAAGCCTCATTACGAATGAGCTAACACAAATTGGTTTGTAATATAGAATTTCTAACTGATTAAACGGGGCTTAAAAGACAATTAATATTCAGAAAATATTATCAATCTAACACTGCTGAATGAGGACGCACTGAATTGAATTAAGCTGAACAAGGATACTATTGTCTTCTGTAGAGCTGCTTTAGAGCTGAAATTGCACTCGTTTCATAATTGATGAGCTTTGCATCATAGACAGTTATTTTCCTGTTTATTACTGTGAAGCTGCTTTTATACAATATGTGATATATAAAGCATTACATGGATAAATATGAGTCAATTTAACACGCATCATCAAACAAAAAGCTATTATATACGCTTGAAGGGATAGTTCACCCAGAAAAGTACATTTGCTGTTACAAGTTGTACTGTAGGTAACTTTTTTTCTCTCCATAAAACCTTGATGATTTATCTTAAACCGTGGTCATTGATAATTCATAAAATGCAAGTCAATGGCTACCATCACTGAGGGGCAAAAAAATGCTGACTATCAGGAATATGTTCAGGATTATTCGCAGAGGCTGTGGATTAAAGAAAATAATGTTGTAAATAATGCACAGTCAGTTTATTCATAAGATATTGGCTTCGACCTAAATGAATCTATACATCTATTAATTACTATTATTAAAATCTATGAATTATTTTTTCCAGTATGTTTTATTGTGTGTTTGTCTAAAATCGTGAATCACCAAAGACCATTGTGTTCTACTAAAGAAAATAGGCCACTTACAGTACATTTCGGATGGCTAAAGGGCGAGTAAATGAACAGCTAAGTTTTATTTTTGGGTAGCTTAACCAATTAAACATTTGCTCAAAATAATCAAAACTATTCTTAGACCAGTCATACTTCCCAATGTTATTGACCTCATATTGTGCTTTAACTAAACATGCCTGATCATGATGAATTATTAAGCCAGGATAAATATGAACATTATAAAACATCTTTATACATAATTATTTGCTTATTCTACAGGCCAAAAAAGCACATTATGTCATCCGGCAACTGTTTGCCTCTAACCAGATGAGACAGAGACTATACATATATTTGACATTTGTTTTCACATTAAGTAATCAAGCCACATTTGACGTTAACAAAGCAAATATATATATATTAGATATCGTTTAAATGAAGAAAGAACTACACTGAACACTTTCATTTGGACAGACTTTGAAATGTCAGATTATACACAATATGACAAGTCAATCATTAACCTAGACTTATGACGACACACAAAATACCTGCATATTTGAGTTAAAGCTCTACTCATGCAAGACTTAATAATAATACAGAAGTCCACGAACTACAAAATAAACTGAAAGTACCGGACTGTGTTTACAACACTCCATCACAACACCGCCTGCCTGTTGCCGCTGTCACAGATCCATCTGCTCATTTCATTTGACGTGAACTTAACGACACTAACGTATTTTAATAACAGCCTCGATGTATTTAACATATTAACGCAGAATTTCAAATCGGCCCGATCTCCATCTCTAATATGCTGCCATTTCATCGCGCGCACAGAGGTCGGACTGCAGACATTTTGACGGCGGTTTGTTCCGCAGAGCCCCGGGGATGAAGAGTATACGTACCGCATGTGTCGTCAGTGCGGCGCTGGCTGCGGGTTCGAGCCGCTCATGACGTGTTTGTCAAACTTTACTGCGGTGCTGCGGCTAGCATGCGAGGCTAGCGAGCTACATTCCATCTGCAGCTGCGCAGTGGTGCATTCTGGGATCGCAGCGGACCCGCTCAAACGAGACTCAAGTGTCTGGTGGAGTTTGCTTGCTTTAGAAGTATATTTTAAGCACTGCAGCTTTAAGAATTTACAATAAGGTATCTTTTGTTAACATTATTCGACGCGTTAGCACGCACACACGAAGTAAATATTAAAAAGTAAATTATTTCGACATTTAAGTTAACTAGTGCAATGAAACGAAACGTTATTGAACAGTATTAATGTATGTTTGCTGATAAATCTAATGATGTTTATTCAATATAAAATATTTATTTTATAGCATTTCTGTACTCTGTGAGACAGAATGTATCAAATTTACAATCATTTTCAGCATGTATAGACACAATATAATTTTAAATATTATCACACATTTTATAGCCTAATTATCCCTTGAAGTTAATTCCTTCATATAAAAAAATGAAAGACTTTAAAATTAAAGTAAATAGAAATTCCTCAGATTAAAAAGCCCCTAAAACAAACTTCCAGCCACAGGATATGAGAGAGAGAGAGAGAGAGATTTTTTGTTTTCGTTATTAATACTAATAAGCAAAAATATATTAATTGGAAAAAATAAATCCATAGGAAATAATTCCCAACATTTTATATTAAATATTGTGAAAACAAATCTGTTCTGATTCTGGCTATGTAACTCAACAAGATATTCAATTTTACCATGGTTCGTTTTAGCACACGGTGGTTAAGTAAAACACACCACTAGAGGGAAGCATCTGAGGCATTGGATATCTCGACAGTTCTGTCAGAAACACACAATGTTTTTTAGCTGTGCACAACGATACCTTATGCTAATAGTTGTTGCAATTTATCCTGTTTCTCCCATCTCGGTTTATAGGTAACTTTAATACAACACATATTTAACTTGTTTACTTTATATTCGTTACATAACTCCCTGATATGCATCATATACTGCATATTTTCATTTTCAAACTTAGTCATTTCTTATAAACTTAACTATGCCGAGCTCAGAGAGATATATACCATGGTTACATTTCCAGTTTAAAATGAACAAATTAAAAGACCCTCACAACATGAAATCAATAGCCAAATGATAATGGTACTTTATTATTATTATTATTATTATTACCATTAGTGTTACACAACAATGATTTTAACAGCATATATACAGATAGTTATCTGCACCCCTCAAAAATGAACCAAATGACCAGACTGAGTTGCTCATGCTGCTCTAAAATGTGGAAATTATAATATCCTGCCTTTCCTGCGACATTCGTATTCCTTCGGCCAGATTTATATCAAAACATCGACTCCACCCATTCATCATAACACACAACAAATATGGCATTCATAGTGAAGAAAATATGCAGAGTTATTCTTGAATAAGGCATAAACAGCATATTAATATTTCTCAGATGAACTGAACCGTAGAAAGGGAGGGGGCCGGAGGTCATAAACAGCTTATGCTTTTATGGCTGAACGTGCAGAAAAGTGACAGACCAGCAAATTATGATGAATTTATGCACTTTGTTTGCTATATGGGCGTCAGGACCAATTTAGCTTGCATGTGAATAAGACCAGTTACTTTACTTTTCATAGGAAATCTGACTCTTGGTGTCCTCCGTGCCAGGTGATAAAGATCATTACGCATGAAAACTGGAAACTGGACACGTTCCAGATGTGCGGGACCACCATTATGGGGTGGGGGGTATGATAAAAATACGACTTTTTTTCCCCCTCATAAATACACACCCTTATGTTGACAATTTAAATGTGCTTTTGTGTTTTATGCTTGACTAGATTTTAAAAAAAAGAAAAGAAAAGAAAATGAAAAGTATAAAAATGAATTATTTTGGCATCAAAAAGCATGAAGAAAAGAAAAAGACAACAAATTATACAAAATCATTCCATAGTTCAAGATTAATCAATAATAAGTCATTATATTGTTTCAGTCCGAAGGGTTAAGTCATTAATTGTCTGTTACCTTCACAAGCTCTTGTGTAGGTCAAAATAGTGCATTCACAAAAGTAACCAGATCAGAAATCTCTCTGGTAAACATGGAAATAAATAAATCAGCACCTCATTTATTCATTATTTGGACTCTGAAACTAGTGTATGTCAATTTTCGATACCTTTTATTCACCAGAGCATCTGGTGCAAGAGGCTGACAAAAGTTTAAGATAGAGAGGAAGACTTTAGTCCCCATGGTCAGTCTCTAGGAGTGTGTGCTTCTCTGGATCTCCAAGGCCTCCCTGGTGTTCTGGTTGTCCTGTTCGAACACTTACATCTTACTGAAGCACTCTTTAGCATTGTTCCACACTTGAATTCCCTTCAAATGAAACAGAATTACAATTTAAGACAAGTATGCAACTTATTTCCTGTGTTTTTGTATAGCAGAAATACAGTTTTTTTAGCTTGTTCGGCCATGATCAATTTTTCTCTCTCCATGCTCACCTTTTTACACATGCTGATCTGCATGATGGCGTAGCTGATGAGAGCTTCTCTGAGATCATGGTCTTTCTGCTCTTTGAACCTCTCAATGTCAGTCCATGCACCTTTCACAAACTCGCTACACAAATAAAAGACAATTTTTTTAAATATTCTATAAACTGTATTTATTGATTATAATAAAGCCTGATATTACAATGTTACAATGGCCTAAGGTAGGGCTTCACAATTAAGCCCTAAAAAGACAATTTTTCCCATAAATCATAATTTAGTCAATATTATAATCAGGATTATTTAAAACTATTATGAGTGGGCCATATAACCAGCGTCGGGTAAAAAAGTATTATATTGCAATCTTAGCTGATCTTAATCCTTTAAAAAAAAAAAAAAAAAAAAAAATGCAAAAATAACATAACATGTGCTGCATGGATCTAATTTACAGTTACGTGTGCATTTTCATTCTCAACTCTTTACATTCATTACATAACAAATAAGGGATTGCATTTTAAAAACATTAATAAATCTTATACATTTCAATTAATCAAGCACGTCATATGTTGCAAAAGCCACATTTTACTGACATATATATGTGTGTGTGTGTGTGTGTGTGTGTGTGTGTGTGTGTGTGTGTGTGTGTGTGTGTGTG
>CAIGQW010053321.1:5683011-5699785 GCA_903798125.1 Danio choprae
CTGACCCCAAACATTTGACCTGTAGTGTATACTGACCTCAAACTTTTCAATAGTGTACACAGGCCTATTTTAACATTGCCAGGCAGACAAACTCATTTTAACACTTTTTTTTTATCATGTAATATTATGCAAGCATGGAGGTTATATGGGAAAGAGGACATTCTGCAAAACATCTTTTTATTTTTGTTAAATAATTCATATGCAAGTACACGCTTGTAAAGAAAACATACCTAAAAACTCTTCCGTAGTTCCCATGCACTTTGTAGACTCCATAAAGGCGATCAGCTGCTCTCTAAAGGGGAAAAATAAGTATTATTAAATGATTAGCCTAATTAGTTTTCTCATTTTAAGAAAAGGGGACACATTTAATTGCATTAGATTCCTTCCATCATCCTAACACAATTTATAGATTGCAGCAAAATTATATAGAAAGCACAAATAGCTAAATAGAGATGTAAATAAGTGTAATTGCAAGCTCTTTACATAATCAGAAAAGTTTTGTTGTAACAAAAATGTAAAATGAAAAAAACATTGCATTAAATAACAGAATATCAGTCCCACCAGGATTTAGTGACTTGAAATGAAAAAAAAAAAAAAAAAAAAAAAGAGAAATTTTACAAACTTTTTACAAAATTTATATCGAAGTTGATATTTAGCCGCACCATATTGGTGTTTTGTAACATCTAGTTTTTACGAGGCGAGTTGTTAGCCCAACACTCAGCCCCCAATCTGGAGCACCAGGACATGCACACATACTCTACGGACAATTTAGCTTACCCAATTCACCTACATCACATGCCTTTGGACTGTGAGGAAAACCGGAGCTCCTGGAGCAAACCCACGTGAACACGGGAAGAACATGCAAACTCCACATAGAAGTGCTGACCCAGCCGGGGCTCGAACCAGCATCCATGTTGCCATTTATTTAATTAAAATAATAAATAAATAATTAAATGATGATGATTGGCCACCAGGTTGGTTAAATTTAGCCATGGAAAAAAAAAACTGCATTAACCGCTTCCTTGAAAGCACAAAAAAAAAGTGTTTTCCTCACAATTCTCATGACTTATTTACTTAGACTGGGCATTTGCTGGACTGAATTTTTTTTTCTGGGTATTCGACTGTTTACACTCACCGCCCGAACTCTCAGCAGCTGTGAAACAACAGCCTGCAGCTCATCGCCATAGTGTTTCATTTCTGCAAACCTCCTGAGAAACACACAGACAGACAGACAGGTCAATGTTTGCGAACAAGAGCACGGCCATTTCTTTCTGCATTTACAAAACTGCAACTTACTTGTCAGGATTCCTCACTCTGAATGTGGCATTTAACGCCTTTAATCTGGAGTCGGCCTGTGTGGAAAACAAAAGCCAAATGGTGATGGACGGATCTATATTTGGGGTTTGCTTGTTCAGATGTAAAGCAGGATTACAGCCACTCCTTACAACAGTCACATTTTCAAATGACTGAGATCAGATAAACACTGTAATATGGCAATAACGTTCACTAACATAAAACACAGCTCCTCTGGTTTGATCCAGAGCGATCTAACAGACTTCCTGCGCATGTTTACTTAAACTGATAACAGATTCCTCACTGCAGTAGCAATTCAGTCACTTAGCACCCCCTTTTTTTGAGATCAACACACATTTAATCAGCTTCATATCAACATGTGAATACAGACCTATGGGGAGAAGCGATATATAAACAGCAGAGCCATGTGTAAAGGTTTAAAGAGAGAAAGAACCCGGTGAACTGGAAAGTGCTGATATACCTTCGCCTGAAATCCTGTCTCGAATACGGTTTCCTTCCAAGCTTTTTCCTGTGGGGTAGAAAAAGGATGCGATTTCTGACACTGACAAGGGGCATTATCAGCATGAAATGCCAGTTAAAACATTGCTTTTTTTCTTTCTATGCTAAAAAAAAGTGGGCTGTCAAATCGGATGTATTAAAGGGATAGTACACTCAAAAATTTTCATTCTGTCATCGATTACTCAACCTTCACTTAGTTCAAGCCTTTACAAGTTCCTTTCTTCTGTTAAACACAAAAGAAGATATTTTGAAGAAAGCTGAAAAAGTGTAACCATTGACTTCCACAGCAGAAACAAATACTATGAAAGTCAATGGTTACAGGTTTTCAGCTTTCTTCAAAGTATCTTCTTGAGCGTTCAGTGGTAGAAAGAAACTCATAAAGGGTTCGAAACAGCTTAAGGGACAGTAAATAGTGAGTAAATTTTCAGCTTTGGTTGAACTTTCAATTCATTGCTTGATTGCTGTGAATTCATTGGCTGTGAATGGTAGGCCAGTAATAGGATTACACTATAATTGCAAAGTTTGTGATTGGTAATAATGTTTTTAATACATGTTCTATTTAGCATTTTACAATCTTTTGAATGGTTTATTAATCAAGAATGAAAACCATGTAAAAATCAAGGTTTCCACAAAATGCTAAGTAGATGGTTCAAATCAGCAGATCAGAATGATTTGGTCGTGTGACACTGAAGACTAGAGTAATGCTGAATATTCAGCTTTGCCGTGACAAGAATAAATTTAAATTTTAAATGTTCAAATATTTTTTTGAAAAGGATCAGAACAATTGTAATACTTCACAACACTGCTCATTTACTATATTTTGGCTCAAATAAATGAAGCACAGAAGCACATTTTTTACCAACACCAAAGTTTCCAAGCGATTTATGTTGAGTAATAAAGAAATAAATAATCTTTATCAATTCATAAATTCTCTATAATGTCAATCATTTCCAGTGTTTTGCAAATCTTCTTAAATTATATTTTAAATGTGAGTAATACATTTCTAATTCTTCTAGGTTGTAATTTGATTGGGTGACACAGTGGCTCAGTGGTTAGCACTGTCGCCTCAGCAAGAAGGTCGCTTTAAGTCCCGGCTGGGTCAATTGGCATTTCTGTGTGGAGTTTGCATGTTCTCCCCATGTAGGCGCGAGTTTCCTCCGGGTGCTACAAAAATAGGTAAATAAACTATATTGGGCGTAGAGTGAGAGTGTTTGAGGGCGCAGTGGGTAGCACAATCGCCTCACAGCAAGAAGGTCGCTGGTTCGAGCCCCGGCTGGGTCAGTTGGCATTTATGTGTGGAGTTTGCATGTTCTCCCCGTGTTGGCGTGGGTTTCCTCCGGGTGCTCTGGTTTCCCCCACAATTCCAAAGACATGCGCTACAGGTGAATTGGGTAAGCTAAATTGTCCGTAGTGGATTGAGTGTGATTGAGTGTGTGTGGATGTTTCCCAGTGATGGGTTGCAGCTGGAAGGGCATCCGCTGCGTAAAACATATGCTGGATAAGTTGGTGGTTCATTCTGCTGTGGCTACCCCAGATTAATAAAGGGACTAAGCCGAAAAGATAATGAATGAATGAATGAATGAATGAATGAATAATAATAAAAATAATTTTATTCTACTGTATATGTCATATAGTAGAAATAAAAATTACATATTACAAATCTACAATAACATTTGCAATAACAAACAATAACCTTTTTAAAAGATGTAATACAATTCTCAGGTGTCCTCAGAGTGTTAAAACTACTAAACATAACATCTCTAGGATAGAGGAACTTTGGAGATTTTGTAATCATGCTCAAACAGTAACTTTTCCCACTTAAAGAGTAAAAAGCATAATAGGACACCCTTCATTAAAAGGCTTCATTTTCTCACCCTCAAGTGGTTCCAAACTTTTCTGCGTTTCTCCTTTTTGCTAAACACAAAATAAAACATTTTGAAGAATGTTAGAAACCATTGAGTTTCTAACAAATAATACGGAATTCAATGATTACCGGTTTCCAACATTTTTCAAAATATCTTCCTTTGTGTTCAACAGAAAAAAGAAACTCAAACCGGTTTGTGGTAAGTGAAGGGAGAGTAAATGATGACAGGATTTTCAGTTTTGATCTGTAATGTAACTACAAACTAAAGATATATTAAATTAACTGTTATATTTTTTGTACAACAGGACTACACCATCCAAACCCCCTTTTCTTCATCAGTTTTAGCAAGTCTACCTCAGTGAGAAACAAATAGAAGATCTTGTCCCCGGTCAGAACTGGATGTGAAGCCACTCGCAGCAGGAAGTTCTCTAGTCCAACCCGACGCCTCTCCACAAAGTCAGGGTCCATGTTGTCTGCCGACAGCTTGTGCCAAACAAATTCTGCCTATTGCACAAAGTATGAAGTTACAGCATATGAATGTAAATTTACAAGCGGCAGCAGCCAAACCACATTGTTTGCATACCCGTTTTTCAGGCAAAGGAGGAACCACCACAAATGGATAAGTGACTAACAAATAGTTCCTAAGGAGCTCAAACTCGCTGTAGCGCCTCCAGAGGGAATCTGGGACAGGACTGGTGCATTCTGATGCAGCATCCACCGGTCTGAAACAGAGATTAAACCAGTCGGTCAGAAATGGAATGAAACAGTTAAATAATTAGTAATGCATTTCTATCTAGTCAAGCGATAATTATATTTCTAACCAAACAATCGTATTGATCTTATTTTAAGAATACAATACTAAGTGAGATCGGATTGTGTAGAATTATTATGATTGTTTTATGGTTATTTATATATATTTTTTACATGGTAAAACCCGCAGAAACCCTGAAAAACTAACTTTAAGTCTTACCAAGTCAAATTTAAGACTTTTTAAGACCTTTTTCCAAGACCATTCATTCATTTTCCTTTGGCTTAGTCCCTAAGTCCTAAGAGACCATTCATTCATCAGGGCTTGCCACAGCGGAATGAATCACCAACTTATCCAGCATATGTTTTACACAGCGGATGGCCTTCCAGCTGCAACCCAGTACTGGGAAACACCTATACACACTCATTCACACACATACGCTATGGCCGATTTTGTTTATTCAATTCACCTATACCATATGTCTTTGGACTGTGGGGGAAACCGGAGCACCCGGATGGAACCCCACGCGAACATGGGGAGAACATGCAAACTCCACACAGAAATGCCAACTGGACTCGAACAAGCGACCTTCTTGCTGTGAGGCGACAGTGCTAACCACTGAGCCACTGTGTCGCCCTTTTAAGAAAATTTAAATTCTGTTATTTCTTAGCCACATATTTTAAATAGTATGTCAAAACATGCAAACTTTTTTTTTTCTTTTAAAATTTATAATAAAAATATTTTAATCAGAACATACAATTATGCATAAATGTATGGAGAACCTTTAAACAAATGTTATTGCAAGGATGTAAGGAAGATAATTAAACCATATTGGTAAATAAATAGAGTTAATAAATTTTCATTCATTCATTCATTCATTTTCTTTTCGGCTTAGTCCCTTTATTAATCTGGGGTCGCCACAGCGGAATGAACTGCCAACTTATCCAGCATATGTTTTACGCAGCGGATGCCCTTCCAGCTGCAACCCATCACTGGGAAAGTTAATAAATTTTACTTTTGTTAAATGTTTTTTTAGATGGATTGTTGGTTGTACCAATTGGGTAGCTTTGCATGGACAAAGGAAAATGAACACAATTTTAAAAGTATTTAAGACATTCAACACCATATTTCAGTAAATATAAGACTTTAAGGCCTACATTTTAGTTTTTGATAATTAAGACATTAAGACTTTAAGACCCCACGGACACCCTGTTTTTACCTGCAAATATAGCTCAATTACATTCAGAGACATAATATACAGTAAGACCAGCCTTGTATTTTTAAGACTTTATACTAGCTGTAATAACTTGTTTTAAATTTGCCCGTTAAAACTGCCCACACTTATTCTTGTTCTTTAGTGACTAAATATATTCTGTTATGTTTTATTGCAGTAAGCTTACAGCAGCAGGTAATAATTTTGCATTGTAACAACTGTCAAGACTTCATTTGAATAAAAAAATAATAATTGTGGACAATATATGCAATAGGGCTGCAAGATATTGGAAAAAGACTAACATTGCAATATCTGTTTTTTCTGCAATTTATACTGAGAGATGAGTATAATTTCACGAGATAACTTTAGTTACTCTAATAAAGGGAGAAAAAAAATAAATCCAAATTTTACTTGGAATTTTGTAGGTGAGTGCATCTCCATAAAATACACAAAATTATCCAAAAATATATGAAATAAAATTAAAGCATGGATGAAAACGATAAATATAAAATAAACAGCACAACATGGTTTTCGGTGGAGTTTAACAGTATTGAAACTTAACAGTATTCAAATTCAAAAAAACACATAAAAATAAAAAATATATATTTCACACTATTAAACTAGGGTAAAACTTTGCAATCAAATCATGTGCTCTGAACTGTACATTAATTGATTTGCACATTGCGATATCAATGCTGAAACGATATATATTGTGCAGCCCTAATATGCATGTATCTGTGATCCTGTTTTAATTCAAACAGTAATCTTGTTTTAAATGTTTTGGCTCGTTTTAAGATACATCTAATGACAATTCTTAAATAAAGAGGTATTCTCCTGTTTAGCAAATCTAGTTTCAGGACTATTCATTCATTCATTCATTCATTTTCATTTCGGCTTAGTCCCTTTATTAATCTGGGGTCGCCACAGCGAAATGAACCGCCAACTTATCCAGCATATTTTTTACGCAGCGGATGCCCTTTCAGCTGCAACCCATCACTGGGAAACATCCACACACACTCATTCACACACATACACTATGGACAATTTAGCTTACCCAATTCACCTATAGCGCATGTTTTTGGACTTGTGGGGGAAACCGGAGCACCCGGAGGAAACCCACGCCAACACGGGGAGAACATGCAAACTCCACACAGAAACGCCAACTGACCCAGCCGGGGCTCGAACCAGCGACCTTCTTGCTGTGAGGCGATCGTGCTATCCACTGCACCACCGTGAGGCCCAGTTTCAAGATTAATCACACAAAATAAAAAATGCAAACAGTCTAAAAGCAATTAACAAGCTAGTTGTGAGATAATAAGACTAAATACACTGCTGGGAATAAGTGTTATAATACTTATTTTTTCCTTTCCTTTCTTTACTAAAGCCTAGGTAAGTTTTCTCATTGTGTATAATTATCTTACTGCACTGGCAGATAATTTGACTCATTTCTATGCTGTATCTTGCCAAGTAGTTCATTTCTCGTAGAAATGATGGTGAGGGGGGGAGGGTTGTAGTGTGCTGTATATTTTGAACATTAAAAACACTTTTATCTTGAAATGTGGGCTCAACTAACAGTTAAAAGCTAATTTCTAAATAAACCCAATCTGAAATAAACACAACGGAGATCTGCGGTTTCAAGTTGCGGTTCTAGCTAATGGAAATAGTCATTTTAAGGGCCTTTTCCAACTCATGCCAAGGGTTTAACAGCGCTGGTTGAATTCCCAGTGCATGAAGTTCTGAGTGCTGCTAATTTAAGAGCATTACTCCACTAAATCACACTGCAGTGCAGGAGCATGCATGTGAACTCTCAAACATTAATTAAACATCTCTGCAGGGTCAGCACTCATCGCTTATTGTGCAATAATGAGGTATTCCACTACTTTTTCCACCAATGAGTTTCAATGACTTTTCCAGTCATGCCTTTTTAGTGGTATACAGCAGTCAACATTTGAAGTGGTTTTAAAACTTCATCAAAGTGGTCCTAAAACTAGTGAACAACACTCATGCTTTTCTTAGATACACTTCAAATGCTGACTACACTGTTAAAACAATATCAATTATTTAACAGTTTCAGTATTTTGTGATTCACAAGTGTTTTCAGTTTATTTGCGGGTTTGAATTGCAATATGGGATGTTGATCTCTGCTCTGTCATCTTTCCATGTTGAAAATTCAACTCTACAGTTAAACAAAGTGACTTTTACTGACATTTTAGTAGCTTGAAATAATATAATTTATAAGAAATAATATATAAAGAAATAAGTCTGTAAAAGAACAGAAAATATACTGGCAGTTTATTACAATGTTTTTGTACCGTGATATACAACAATATGTCACTTTAAACTATTAAAAATGTTAATAAAAGTCACTTTTGAACTTTTCAAGGTTAAAAGTTGTCGGAAGAAAGATTAAGGTCTCATAATGCAATTCAAAAGCATAAATAAACAGGAAAAAATAAAAACATGAAATACAAAAAACTGCTAATTTATGAATATTTATTCTTGAAAAATGTTAAAACTAGTAGCCTTTCTAAAATACTTTCTATGTTTATTTGGGGATTAGTAATTATTATTATTATTATTCAGCAAGCATGAATTAAACTGATCATGTAACAGTTCTTAAATGTAATATATATATATATTGTTTGTTGTTGTTTCTATTCATCCATCAAGGTTTCAATTAAATATTACCAGCACTGAAAACATTTATCTTGCTTATTTTGCTCAAATTAACATTTTAATATAAGATTGAAGAACTGAATATTGCAAAATAAAAAACAAATGAAGAGATACAGAGAAAGAAATGGGGGAAACACTGAAAAAACAAACAAAAAAAAAACTAATGGGGAGACTCTGAAATAAGAGCCTAACTTCCCAAGGCCTCCAAGGAAGAAATGGGAGTACATAATGTGCTCCACGCTAATAATCATTGATGAAATCAAAGCAAAAGAAAGGTGCCCATTGGCTGGAAGGCATTCTCCACTCAGACTGTACAACTTCCCCCAAGATCAGTGGCACCAAACTACTCTCTAAAGCCCAGTGTGTGCGTGTAGAGTCCACATGCGCCTTTCAAAAAAACATCTGCTTCCTTTTATGGGAATGAGCAACAATGCAGCACTGTTGACATATCTCCACATTCACAGCTTCAGGAATTTTTATGCTAATGCAAATATACCGCTATGCTAAGGTTAGGGATTGATCTTGTATGCTGATCCTAAAACTCATCACGTACCATTTGTGCTACACACATTAATGGTATCTCAAATACCATTCGCAAGGCAAGGCATGCAATTACTTTTCCCAAGCAATCAAACTTGTGATTGGGACAATAAAACATGCAAATAAAACCTGAGCCATGAAGAGCATAATATCTTTGCAATGACCCAAAACACTCCAACAACCATAGCGATGTGTTAAAAACTGTAGAGGACAGTGCTAGCAACAACAAGGTCAAGGGTTCAGTTCCCAAGGGATGCATGACATGGATTTTATGCAATATAAGGCCCCTCTAGTAAAAACTCGAATCTGAAACCCCTGGAATTGAGACCGCTTAGGACCCCAAGGGATCATCAGTGGTGAATGCCTGATCAAAAGCTATTATTGAGATACCTTGTTGTGTGGATAATCAGAGCTGTGTTAGCTTGTTGTAGCTAACGGAAGATGTATGATTATGCTAGCACATAGGCTAACTGGACTAACTAAACAATATGAAAGATAAATGCTCAATTTCATAACCCATGGCTTTAATTATACATTAGTAAATGAAAGGGTCAATATAACACTTATAAACGTCATTATAATGGTGAAATGAAATGGTCATTATAGCGCTTTTTACCTTTTTACATTATATAAATTAGATTGTGATTGCACAGAGTTAACTTTATAAATCAGGCGCTATAAACTGTGAAACAATAGGATGACACAAGGGTCCTATGGGGAAACCCATTTCTCAGGGGGGGGACTCGATTTCTCATCACACCCCATTAACACGTGGTTTTAAGATTCATTTTTGTCAATCCACTCACAAGTGCACTGTAAAAGATATTCGTAAATTATTTTATTTTTTATTTATTTCCCTGTTTATTTATGCTTTTGAATTGCATTATGAGACCTTAACCTTTCTTCCAACAACTTTTAACCTTTAAAAAAAGTTTGAAAAAGTTACTTCAATTAACGTTTAATAGTTTAGAGTGATATATTGTCTGGGATGGTGGTATATTATGCTACAAAAACCTTGCAATAAACCGCCAATACATTTTGTGTTATTGTATAGTCTTATTTCTCTACAGGTATATTCATTCATTCATCCATTCATTTTCCTTTGGCTTAGTCCCTTATTTTAATCAAGGGTCGCCACAGCGGAATGAACCACCTACTACTCCAGCAAATGTTTTACGCAGTAGATGCCCTTCCAGCCGCAACTTAGTACTGGAAAACACCCATACACTCACACACTCTCACACACACTCTCACTCAACATCCCATAATGCAAGTAACATCAGTAAATAAATGGAAAACACTTGTGAATCACAAAATACTGAAACTGTTATTTAACAGTTTGTTTGTTTTTTACGTGATGATGCTATATAAAGTTTCCAAAATAGTTTAAGCCCTTCCAAAGGTAACTGATAATGCACAGGGTTCCCACTAAGCCAAATGTCAAACTCCCTGACCAAAAAACAGATTTTTCATGATCTATCTACTTTATTTTTCATGTAAGAGTGGCACAGTCATTGTAACTTAAATGTGTCAAGATTTCCAGACTGCCATTCCTTTTTAAATGCTGTTATGTATTTTGTTATGCTGCTTGATGTTGTAAACTGTAATTTTCTTATTACATTATTTTAATGTTCTGACATAAACAGACTGGTTTGAAGTGCAAGTAGTTTGACTATTTGTTACGCCTATTCATTTACCCATAGGCAAATTCATTCTAGTCTAACACAAATCGCAGAAAACGTTTTGGGGTTTTTGCGCTTAAAATAAGGTGACTAATGAACAGAAAAACAGGCGGCTGTTGTGTTTGGCACCGAGCAGACACAAAACACTGTAGTATTTTTACAAGTACAGCCTGCTGACTAAATTTGACTTAAGGGATTGCTGGTTGACAAGGGGGAAAAGAATGAAATGGCACTGAAAAACGGAGTAACCACAACAAAAACGTGAACTACTGTGATAAAAAAAAAAATTACATTTCGATAAATGGAAAATAAAATTTTAAACGACAAACAAGAATCCCTGATGTCTAAATATAAAAATCCCTGACTTTCGGTGTATGGAATGGGTAAAAATTCCATGACATACCCGAAATTCCATGACCTGTGGAAACCCTGAAAGCATAATAATACCTGATGTAGATGTAACAAGTATGAAAAATTCATATCACGATTATAGTGACCAGGATTATCACGTTTATCAGTATTATCATGGTTTTTAATGCCATGAAAATGTTCAAAAATAAATGTCTCACACTAAAGACATTTTTACCAGGTTTTGTATCTGAAACAACTAAATTTGCAGCATTATAGCAAAATTTTTTGGCATTGATGCCTGCATTTTGGATTTGTTTAATTATGTTTGTATTATTGTACATTTCTTTGTGCTTTTTTGTACATTTCAATTTTCTATTTAAGGTATTGTTTGTTTTACCTGTACTTGGAAAACTACTTCACGTGCTTTGTGATGTGATGAAAATATCTTATTTTGACTTTTCTGATTATTTGATTTGCAATTTAATTTTGTAAAGTCAAGCTTCAGGTAATTATTTTTAATAGTTTGCAGCACACACTTTAAAAGAAAGAAGTACAACATACTTTAATATTGATTAACCGTCATTTAATGCATTAATGCATTTACATTGCAGCCTTTTCTAATTAGCTAAATCACAACATTACAGGATTTCCTGTGAGTTTTCAAAATCACAATAATCAATCACGGTTTTAATGATAATGAAAATTTGATATGAAAAGATAATCGTGACTAGGCCTGCCACAATAATCAACATCAACTTATCGCACACATAAACATGACCTCAATCATTTTTGGTGATGCAATATATATAGGCCATACATAAAAACCAATGTCAGCAACATTTTAGTTGATTGGAGGTGTCAGAACGGTTAAGAAAACACTAGTATTTACTATAAAGTATTTAGACTAAAATGACTTTGTTAGTTTGTTATTAAAATTGATACAATTACTATAATTATATTAAATATTCTTAAGAATAAAATCTTATGTGTTCTTTGAAATAGTGTACTTGCATTATGATGCTATTATATTGTCATGTATTATTCAATAAGTGGCATAATATGGTCTTAAAATGACAGTAATATTGTTTATCACGATAAATTGTTGTGCAATATATCATACAAAAAAAAAAAAACAGATATAGTGACAGGCCTAATTGTGACAACACTATTCATTCATTATCCTTCAGCTTAGTCCTTGATTTATCAGAGGTCGCCACAGCAGAATGAACTGCCAACTACTATGGCATATGTTTTATGCAGCGGATGCTCTTCCAGCCGCAACCCAGCATCATGCTGGGGAACACCTATACACTCTCTCATTCACACACACACTCATACACTAGCCAATTTAGTTCATCCAATTCGTGACAACACTACCCTGGTGTAAATCTGCCTGCCAAATATATAAATGCACAATACAAAAACGAATCAAAGCTATGATTACTAGCCATGATACTCTAACAACATAGTACAGTAGCAACTATAAAAAAATTTAAAAAAAAAAGAGTTTTTAATTGAGAAAATACAACAAAAAAATGGTGCTGGGTGCTTTTCCTGTTACAGGACAGTACCAAATACAAGTTTGAAAATGTCTTGGTTCCAGACAGTGATTTTATGATGTTGACCACTAAATACTGTTTTGAATCATGTGATAATATGTTACTGCACTCTGGCCAGCATGCGTGTTTGGCCCTGCTGGAAACACAGACAAAGCACATCTGCCTGAATCGCTGACTCAACACCCTCACCAGAATGACACGTCCCACTTTCCAGTGAAAAAGCTTGGGCAGGATGACAGAGAGGGGTGAAACAGAGAGGTGAAAGTGACACTTCTGCTGCTTGTCACTTCCTTTGCAGTAGGATTCTTCTGTTTAGTTTTGTTTGATGAAAAAAAAATATGTTAACGTGACAGATCCAGACACGGGAAGAAGAGGTCTAGTGTAAACATTCGAGTATGAAGCTGACTTAAAGAGAGGAAATCCGATGGTCTCTAGAAGCTCTTTTAGTAGTTTCTTTCTTTCTTTTCTTTTCTTTGGTGACATGTTTATTCAATATTAGCCGGAAATATTTACAATCTGCTTTCCAATATTACACTGTAAGAAAATGATTCCTGCCTTAAATTTATTAGTTGAATTAAATTAACTTTTCTAGTCATCTCAACTGACATCAATCAAGCTGACCAAGAATATTAAGTTAAACTTTGTATAACTTTAAAAAATCAGTTGAAACCTGATTAACTTATTAAAATAAGCTAAAGCAACATAAAGATATTTGATGTATTGACTTTTTGTGATCAAATATTTATAGTGTACAATAAGAATTTGACAACAAAAGCAGATCATAAGCAATAAGAGCAAATAAATGCAATAATACACAACAAATAAGTAAATAAATGAACAATTTAAAAAGGAAAATAATTCAAAAATAAATAAATAAATAAATAAATACAAATAAACAAACTAATAAAAAACAAGATACCATCAATATTGGTGACTAAATTGTCACAACATCTAGAAAAGCACACAACAGTAAAACCCTATAATGAATTTATAATAATAAAAAAGAACACAGTAGTTTCTGAGCTGGTATAGTGGGCGGTGACTGTTTTATTTTTTAAGTGTGAGCACAGTTCATTCCCAAAGTAAATGTGTAAACTTGCTTTATCAGTTCACAAAAATGTACGTTATAACAAAGTATAAACTATAGTCTTTGGTTAAATTCAAACTTCTGCTGTTGTTACAGACTATAAAATGTTTACATATGCGTAAACCTTCATTATCATGTCAGGAAAGGAATAGATGCAACGTTAGTAACAAGATTGGGTTTATATTTCTACTGCTCTACCTGAAAGAATAAGTATGTAGTAAATACTTGCATCTAGCATTAGTTCAATGACAGTTTAAATGGTATGTCGATAGAAATTCCATATGTATGATTATTTATTGGGTGGTTAAAGCACACACAATTATTGAAGTCTGACACCAAAGAGAAGTTTGATGATTTAATGGATGATTCATTTATCAAGATTAACCGATTTAAAAAAATAAAAACACTTTTAAAAAATTATACAGGACTTGCTAAGCACCTTTCAATCAGTAATTGCTAGTAAAGTTTTTAAATAAATTAAATAAATGTTAAATAAATTTTAAAAAATGGAAAGACGCTGAATTAACGTGACATTTTGATGCAGAACAACTGAAATTATTATTGTACTGTATAATATATGGTGTTGTACTGTATTTTTTTATCGTGTAGATGGAGTGAACTGTAAGTAGTGAATACATAGGTTGATCCACACATACAAAAAAATAGTGTAAACATTTTGCTAAATACATTTTTGCTGTGTCTATGTACAACCATGGTGTGACTTGGGAAGGGGCTGTTTGAAAACAACTTCTGTAATTCACATGAAATTAAAATGCATTTAACCTTTAAAGAATTATTTGACCCAAAAAAAAAAAAAAAAAAAAAAAAAAATTCTGTTATTCATTTATGGTCCCACTTTCATATTAAGTATCCTAAATAACTAATATGTACTTGCATCAAAATATAAATACAGTGTACTTAATGTGTTCATAATATACCGAAGAAAACTTCTTGTGCTGTTAATGTGGCATACGCTTAGGGTCAGGGAC
Source organism: Danio choprae (assembly GCA_903798125.1). Classification (NCBI taxonomy): domain Eukaryota; kingdom Metazoa; phylum Chordata; class Actinopteri; order Cypriniformes; family Danionidae; genus Danio; species Danio choprae. Next base: position 5,697,533 of record CAIGQW010053321.1, read on the forward strand.
AGGTTTGGTGGTCTGGGTATGTTTAAGGGTGGTTATGGTGTAAGGGATGAATCAACAGTGCAATTATAAATACAATTACAGAAATTAATTACAGATGTAATTACATGCATGTATTTCATCAAGCATAAGTACAATGTAAAAACATGTATTTACACAATAAGTACATTTTAACAAGTTATTAATTTTAGTGTAAGTACATATTAGTAAGGTCCCAATATAAAGTAGGACCTTATTAGCAAGCATGCACCCTGACGACCGTGAAGAGAAAGAGAAAACACTGGATTTTTGATGCACAAAAGTGTTCTTGGAGTTTCATATGATTACAATTGAACCACTGAAGTTCACAGTGTTTTTGGTTCTTTGTCTGGACTTTGAACTGAGAATTTGAGAGCTCAGATATCATCGAAAATATTTTATTTGAGTTCAGAAGAGGAACGAAGGTCTCAGATGATTGGATTCAGATGAGGATGAGTAATTAATAACAGAATTTTCATTTCTGGGTTAACTACTCCTTTAAATGTGAGTTACGAATTGAAGTGAAACCTCCTACCTCGTCTCTATAAGATACACTGTATAAGTCTCCTGCATGTTGACTGCATTCTTTCCGGTCCTCTTCTCTGCTTCAGCCACACTGATCTCCATCTTCTTCAGAAGACTTGTCCCTTTTTCAACCATCTGCAAATGTGGGGTCAGAAAAATCAGCATTAAAGACGCCTGTTATCACTGCAGCATGTCAACACACAGACATAGATTTTTCCATAAGCACGCTCAGCCTTTTCAGAAGATAACGGATCGTGATGTGTCTGCCTTGAAGGTCTTGAAGTAGTTTTCTCTCCTGTGTTGACACATTTCCAGGTTAAACAGGAAAGTTTACTTTAGGCATATGGATAGGTTCATCTTTTTTTTATATATATTTTTTAAAGACAAAAGGCTTTAATTTACATCTCTGTCTTGAATCAGGATGTATTAGGAGAATGAATCTTATAATTCTTAAAATAAAGTGCTATTAAGAAGCTTTCACGAGTTCGGTTATATATCACAATATTAAATGCTTTCCTCATACTATGCTAAAATAATGAGCCAAACACTTTTAATAAACACAGGCAATTAGTTAATGAAAGAGTGAATCATTTTCAGTGCCATGACGGTTTTAGGTGTAGTGAGGGATAAATATTTATTTTAAGAACACTGTTGTAATTTTTTCACTTCTAAATACTATTTTAAATAACTAATATAGGAAGACACTAAAGACTGTGTACCGTGTTTCAATAGTCAACAATAAAATCATAAAATTCATTTAGGTATGAAGCTGTAGAAAGATTCAAGCACTGGCTGATATGACACATATACTATGTAACATCAAGCTACAGACCTGACCATGTCAAAAGATGCGGGCTGACACACACATCAGATGAGTGTGTGAGATGAGTGTGTGAGATACTGGGTGTTTACAAACTACGTGGCAAAGGCTTGACAGCATTTAGTAACGCAACTTTATGCTTACATTGCTTAATATATAGGCATAATTCACATAATTCTGAAACACGATAACAAAAAACAACAACATGCACGTAGCTAGTGCAAAATGTTCGTAAAATCTAGTGATATTTTAGTAGTACTGCTATTGCCATTCATGAGCCAAAACAAAACACTGAGGTCCCGTTCAGATCACGAGCTCATCCGCGCGACATCCACAAAACAGCCCAATATCGACCGCGCCGTTTAAAGGGATTCAGCTACAGGTTTTACCGTGTTCTTTAAGTTGTTCTCCGACTCAGAAGGAGTCAGATCTGTGTTTCCAATCACCGCTATATCCCCGCTTCCTGAATCCGCCATGGTTTACCGTCTCGCGCTTGCGCGTTGCCCACTTTCACCGTTTTCACTGAGTCCGTACGCGTGCACGCGTCTGTGACGTATACAGTTAATCATTAAATAGAGTATAAATACATGAAAAACACATGAAAATGTTAAACTTATATAACTATTGAATAAAAATATATACATTTGACTTCTTTATAATGTGCAGCAAACTTTATATAAACTAAAAGGCTATTTCTTTATGATTTCAGCCGAATGTTATTTGGTTTCTATCACACTAAATTAAATTTGAATACATTTTTGCGTAATTCACATTTATGGTAAACAAAATATTTGATTGCATTACACATTATTATTATACTTACTTCTTGTAGTGCTGCTGTTGTTAATTATGAAGAAAGAAAGAAAGAAAGAAAGAAAGAAAGAAAGAAAGAA
>CAIGQW010053321.1:5702347-5716081 GCA_903798125.1 Danio choprae
AAATTTTTCTCAGCCTCCTTTGTTTATGTTGAGATATTTCACAGGAAAAGGACTTATTCTATGTCTTAAAAGTGATATTACTGAACATACACACAGGAGCTTGATAAAAATGCTCATTTTAGAGGAAAATGTCAGATGACATTTAGAGGTTTTTGCATCTAAACCTTCATATACTGGAAAGAAAATATATTATCCCTCTATTTTATAAATATTTTTTACTCTGTTAATGTAATAGGTATTTTTGTCAACTCTATAACACAAATCAATGCACTACTAAACCCAAAACACAGGTAAAATATACCTGTAAAACTATTACATATCACATTCATATTAATAGGAGTGCAGAAATGGCTCCTGGGGTGACCAAGAGAATTCCAAGATATCTAAAAATAACTACCATCAAATCTATCATGTTCATTGTGTTTTCAAAGAAAGAAAAACATTTCCTTCTCAAATTCACAGCTACAGTATAAACAGCAGTTGAACACAGTTGCTTTTTAATAGTTTAGATCAGTACTATGCTATGCTATGAAAGTCTGCACCAATAATACTCTTAATTAAAAACAGAATCTCCACAAAAGATGCCACACACTATAACCAAAAAGAAAAAAAACTACGCTAGGAAAGTTCCATCAAGGAAACCAAATCTTGAGAACCCAAATGATTTTTGCCCAGCAGAGAGGCCTCCTTAAATGCTTTGGGTGTGTGTGTGTGTGTGTGTGTGTGTGTGTGTGTGTGTGTGTGTATATAGCAGCTCCACTTACAACAACAATTATGAAATATTACCATGTGGGTGGAGAGAAGCAAACCATCACCTCTCAGTCTCACTTATCATTTCACATCTACTGTCTGAAAAAAAGAATAGCTGCAAAATATGTGACCACACAGAGACACTACATAATAATACACAAAAGACACCCATCTTGAATCCCTTGATGATTCTCCGCTTTGTCATCACGATCGGCCACAATGGCAATATTGTAATGACTTAAACAGAGGGTGCGATGCTGACCGGGGCTAACCCAACACCAGTGACCTCTCTCTGGACACAGACGCTCCTTTTTCTCCTTTGTTTGGCCAAGAAGTCGTTCTTGAGGGCCTGGGTTTGCATGGTACCCGTGGAGGAGAGGCATCTTGTTTTGAACCACGATAAATGGTCGATTCTTATTATTTGGCTTGAGATAATAGAAGATTTCATTGGCAATGACGAAAGGTTGCATCTTCTCTCACCTCAACAAAGAAACGGCACTCATGGAGTCACGGTCAGCTTTAAAAACAGCAACATCTGTTTGTCATGAATGCCACAGTTATGCCGGCTCTGCGTTCACTGTACTGTTATGCATTTAATATCAGGAAATGCTTTCAGGGATCAAGCTGAGTTTAAAAGAAATTGAAAAAAAACCTGGAAATCTGCCACCCAGTGGGGTGCTTTGATTACTGCATACATGGGGCCCCCAAAAATGCTTTATGGCATGTAAAGAGATATGGGAGAAAAGAATAAATATATTAGTCAGTTTTGTAAATATATAATAAATTATACATAAATATAATTTATATAATATTTATAAATATATTAGTCTGCTAAATTACACTTACCTTGCAATTGCATTATAATTATAATAAGTATAGAATTTTATAAAATATTACATATGTGCATATAATACAGTATATAAATTATAATATATAATATATAATATATATATTTTTAAGCAATTTTTCACTCACACACATGCATATATATTCATTCATTCATTCATTTTCCTTCAGCTTAGTCTCTGATTTATCAGGGGTCACCACAGCAGAATGAAACGCCCAGTACTGGGAAACACCCATACACTCTCACATTCTCACACACCCTCATACACTACGGCCAATTTAGTTTATTTAATTTACCTATACCGCATGTCTATGGACTGTGGGGGAAACCGGAGCACCTGAGGAAACCCACGCGAACACGGGAAGAAACATGCAAATTCCACACAGAAATGCCAACTGATCCAGCCAGGACTCGTACCAGAGACCTTCTTGCTGTGAGGCGACAGTGCTAACCATAAATATATATTTATGTATAAATATATATTTATGTATAAATATATATATATATTTATTTTATTTTATTTTTTATTTATTTTACACTCTTAGAAATTTGGTACCTCAAAGGTATACATTAGTACTTAACAATTTCAAGCAGTACACTTTTTGTACATTTTAGGTACTAATATGTACCCTTGAGGTATTAATAAGGACCCTTTAGTTACAAATGTGTACCTTTTGAAAAGGTACCACCCCCGTGACAGCTCTCGTACTACTATTTCTAACACTTATACAGGTATTAGATACTGTGTAAAATACATGGCAAAACCTTTCCGTCATTATGTTTTTGAATTACAAATAGGGAACAAGAAGGGAAACTTGCCTGAGCGCAAAGCAAATGATTGCAGTCCAGCATCTCCTGTAAACTCACAGCCATTGCTTTCCACATAATCTCAGAGGGGTTGAGCTTCAAAACTTGGCCGCTTTGTGCACTTCTGGCTTTAATTTATTTCTGGAGTGCTTGCTGCAGAGTTTAATTACTTTGAAAGTTTATAGAAGCACGGCTTTTGTGCTTAGCCTGAAGTTTTCTCTCTCTCTCTCTCTCTTTCTGTGTGTCTGTTGTATATTTTGATGGTTGGCATCAGCGGACATCTGGAAGTCTGTGTAAAAGATCTCTGCTCTTTCTTTCAATGCTGTTTACTGTACGGTCGCTGGCGGAACGGCTCCCACCCCTCATCTGCTTTTTATAAACAATTAATATTGTCATGAGGCGATCGTATCAGGACAGAGGAGAAGGAATTCAGGCTTATCCCACTAAACCACAGGAACTCCTGACACCCTCATGAATACACATGCTTTCAGTGATCTGTGCACCAAAGCAAACACACATACGCACATGCACACAGACACTCACCAGGCCATACACTGCATTCATCCAAATCCAATTAGAGATTTATGAACTCCAGATGGGTCACGTAGCATGAAGATTTGCTCTTAAGCATTGTCTTGATTGCAGCTGTCATTACAGCTTTCATTCCTATAACTTTGTGCTGCACTCATCGGCATCATAAACACTTTTGACTGCTTTTTTACTGGCTTATAGTAAAAATGTCTTTGTTATTTGTGTTCTTCGTTTTTTTTCTTGTGTGATCAAAGGACATCATCTAAATGTTTTAATATAGAATTTAGAATTATATGATCATGTATCTCATGTGCATTTTTTATTACCTTTGTATTATATTAACTATATTATTTGGAAAAGTACTGAGAAAAATCTTCGTTATAACTAAGTTCATAAAAAGTGTAAATTAAATGTCATGTCATTTTCCTTCGGCTTAGTCCCTTAACCGCCACAGGGGTCGCCACAGCGGAATGAACCGCCAACTTATCCAGCATATGTTTTACACAGCAGATGGCCTTCCAGCTGCAACCCAGTACTGGGAAACATCCATAAACACCCATACACACTCATTCACACACATACACTACGGCCAATTTAGTTTATTCAATTCACCTATACACAGAAATATATATATATATATTCATTCATTCATTCATTTTCTTTTCGGCTTAGTCCCTTTATTAATCTGGGGTCGCCACAGCGACTTATCCAGCCAACTTATCCAGCATATGTTTTACGCAGCGGATGTCCTTCCAGCTGCAACCCATCACTGGGAAAATATATATATATATATATATATCTATATATATATATATATATATATATATATAAATACGTATATATGAAATTGTATGATTAATTAATTAATTGTAAATGTACTATAGAAAAATCATTCTGCAGAATTTCCACCAGGGTTGTTAAATAAATCTAAAAACATTGTTACTACTTGAAATAATAACAAGAACTTTTCAAATTGAATCTGCTAAACAAAAACTAGAGCTGGCATACACATTTGTAATATATGTTTAGTTTAAAAAATGTAAATAAAAAAGTAATAAAAACGTAAACAAAAACACCAAGGCAATTACAAAAGCCTTTACGCACTAGATGGATAGTTCACCCCAAAGCTAAAATTCAACATTTAAGGAAAAAAAATAGTTGACACATTTTGTTGTGAATTGTGGGGACATTCCAAAGGTTTTCATTGTTTTCATACTGTACAGACTGTATTTTCTATCACCCCACCCCAACCCAAAACCAACCCTCACAAGTAAACTGTGCATTTTTAGTTTCTACAAAAAACTCTATTCTGTATGATTTTGAAAATGGTGACATTGTCCATATGAGTGTGTTCTCATAAGTCACCTTCTAATACCTTTGTCATAACAATATAACTATATACATTTGTGTTCTGATGTCATTAAACACACTAGTTTTTAACATGTTAGATATATGATTTGTCAGCTACCTATAATCTTTAATTACAGCTTTAAGAAACAGTCACAAACTGACTTAAATTCTGCCTAGTACTATTATACCGTGTAAACTACCTAAAATCTTCTTGTCTGTGTGTGTTGTAGTTCTGCAGGTACAGAGTTTCACCCTCATAAAGACCAACCTGTGTAAGTGGTGTGATCACTCCAGTCCTGTGTGCGAAGACAACGTCTGCATGAGCAACTGCAATTTTACCTCTTACTGCAATCTGGCTGAAGAAGTGTGTGTAGCCATATGGTAAGTCCAACCTCAAATCATGATCAATGCAGTATATGTGACATGCCTCAGATCTCAGCAGAGCCTCTGTAATACATTACGATGATTAGAGATCGGAAATAATCTCCTTAAACAAAATTAAAGACAAAAAAGTTTATCCATTATATTATATTACATTATATTATATAAAAGTGTATTACATTTATCCATTATATTCACATTTATGTCGTTTACACAACAATATTGATTCATTTAAAAGAATCGGCTCGTTTGAATCATTGTTTGGGGTGTCAGACTTCTCTGCTTTTGATTCAGTAAAAATAACCTCAGTCTGTATATGTTTGATTCACTAAAATGAATCGTTGGTTTGAGAGTCAAACTTCACTGGTTGCTTCATCAAACTTCATCTTTTTGATGCAAAATGTCTATTCTTTTGATGTCTCTATTTGTTTGATTTAATAAAAATAATCATCTCATTAGATTCATTGGTTCAGGAATAAGACTTTACTGGTTGTACTGTATGTTTTTGATTGATTAAAATAACCTCAGTCTGTATGTGTTTATATACAATAAAAACAATCTTTGGAGTGTCAGACTTGTTTCTGAATCATTAAAGTTAAAATCAGTCTAAATTTGTTTGATTCACTTAAAAGAATCGTTGGTTTGGGAGTTAATCTTCACTGGTTGCACACTAGTTGTTTTGATCGCCAGCGATGTAGCCTGCACAGGTCGCTGGAAAGCACTCCCTGTTATTCACATGAACTACATATCCCATCATGCCCTGCAGTCACACACTGGTCACTGATTACATGGACCATATATACACCATTCACACATATATCCAGTGCTAAGTCTTGTTATACTCCAGTGAACATTTCTAAGTGTTTTCATCGTTTTGCCTTGCCATGTTTTGACCCTTTGTTTATACGTTTATTGATTGTTTACCACCTGTCTTTTATCGCCTGTTTCATTGTTTACTCTTTGGATTATCTGTCTGCTCCTGTATTGAGCCTTGCCTGCCTGACTACTTCTACCTGTTGTCACACCCTCACCATCACACTAGTTTTAGATGCAATAAAAATAACCTCAGTTTATATATGTTTGATTTAATCAAATTAATTGTCTCATTAGTGTGATTGTTTTTTTATGAGACTGGTTTCATTGGTTGCGGTGCATGTTTTTTGATTAAAATAACCTCAGTTTGTAAATGTTTATACATTAAATAGAATCTTGTCTGACTTGTTTCTGAATCATTAAAGATAAGCTCAGTCTGAATTAGTTTGATTTGCTAAAAAGATTAATCTCAGAGTCGTTGATCAGTATTCAGACTTCACAGGTTGTGCTGTAAGTGTTTCATTCATTTAAAATAAACTCAGTCTGTATTTGTTTGATTTGACAAAAATAGTAGTGTTGGTGGTTGGGAGTTTTTTGATTCATTGTTTCATTACAAAGAGCATCAGTCTAATTGTTTGATTCCCTAAAAAGAACCAGTTCATTAGATTCAGTTTGCACTAGGTGATTCAATAAAAATAACTATTGGAATATAAGAATAATTGGTAACACTTTAGAATAATAGTCCATAAGTTACTGTATTTACTAACAGTAAATAAGTATGAATAATTTTGTAAAGCATTTATTAATCATAGTTCAACATTAACTAATGCATTATTATGCATTAATCCAAAATTGTGCTTGTAAACATTACTTAATGCACTGTGAGGTAACATGAACTAACTTTATTTAACTTAAATAACATTAAATAAGGCAAAGCTCTCGATTTACCAGTCAATCTACGTCCCTACTCTCACCTATGGTCATGAGCTTTGGGTCATGACTGAAAGGACAAGATCTCAGATACAAGCGGCCGAAATAAGTTTCCTTCACATGGTGGCATGGCACACCCTTATAGATAGGGTGAGGAGCTCTGTCACCTTGGAGGGCCTCAGAGCAGAGCCACTGCTCCTCCACATCAAGGGAAGTCAGCTAAGGTGGCTCGGGCATCTGTTTTGGATGCCTCCTAGACGCCTACCTAGGGAGGTGTTCCAGGCATGTCCCACCGGGGGGAGGCCTCAGGGAAGATCCAGGACACACTGGAGGGACTAGGTCTCTCGGCTGGCCTGGGAACGCCTCGGGATCCCCCCGGAGGAACTGGAGGAAGTGTCTGGGGAGAGGGAAGTCTGGGGTTCTCTCCTGAGACTGCTGCCCCCGCGACCCGGCCCCAGAAAAGCGGATGAAAATGAATGAATGAATGAACATTAACTAACATTAATGAAGATGAATAAATATAGTAAATACCAATTAGTAATACATTTATTGCTGTTTTTATTCATCTTTGTTAATTGCTGTGAGTTAATGTTATTTAAGTAAAATAATGTTAGTTCATGTTAACTCACAGTGCATTAACTAATGTTAACAAGCACAATTTTGCATTATGCATTAGTTAATGTTGAACTATGATCAATAAATGCTTTACAAGATTATTCATACTTAGTTGATCTTAGTGTTAACCCTGAGTAAATCTTGGTTAATGAATGTTACAGTTGTATTGCAGCAAGCTTTTGTACAATATACCAGTTTAGAGTGTGAACCCTTTTTATAAACTCTCTATGCAAATATGGTTGGGAAAAGACTCTTCATCGATTGGCTTTAAATGTTCTGCCACGCCTCCAAAACTGAAAGGACATTTCTGATTGGAGTGCAGAGATGGTGAATCGGAGATTAGAGAATAACTGTGACGGAGCTGTCACGTTAGATTTTCCTCAAACTTTACATAAAAAACAGGTAGTTTGAGTTTGTATTCTGAGTCTTTTATGGCAAAAATGGTGTTTTATGGTGTTTGATGTTTTTTTGTTCTTTGTTTGAGTGTTATAAGTGAGTTTGTTTATTTTGATACATAACGTTAATGTAATTGTAGTAAATACATTAACTAACATTAATTAATGGACCATTATTTTAAAGTGTTACCAAATCATTTCTTCTCTCATTTTATAATTGAATGACACTATCTGTACTTTCTGTTTCGCAACTCTGTCCGAGTGTTTTAGTTCAGTGTTTAATCACAGAAGAAAGCATCCGTAATCAAGGAATTGTAATCAGAAACAAATGTGTTTTATAAATTTGGCTCAAAAATGGCAGTATATTTAAATTTCAAGTCCATTACGGCACTTGAAATCTGTGGTGTAATTCAGGTAGCTTTTTTATGAGATTTGCTTTTAAGCTGCTTTCATCGTGAAGAGCTTCAGATGGAGGTGACCTTCGAGTGACTGCAGTAACGGGAAGCTGTGAGCAAAAAAAGAGAGGCTGTTCTCTGAGGGGTAAAATAAAGAGTCCTCTAATGCAGAACAAACAGCAAACACATTTATAACCCTCAGGAAAGTTTAGACTCTGGCAAAAAGAACAAAGTCCACCTCCAAGCAGGGATTCCCTGGTTAATTTGTATTCTAGATTTCATCAGAGGAATTTTTTCCCTTAAGCCTGATGTGTTTATCTTGGTTTTGTAACAACTGAAGTCATTTTTCTATCATTTTTCTATTTTGTTCTCACAGGAAGAAGGACAATGTGAGCATGAGCGTGCGGACGCTGTGTTATAACCCCCAGGATATGCTGGGTAACATAATGCTGGCGAACTACTCGTCCAAAGAGTGTCTGATGAGCCCTCATCCGTCTGAAGATGGCCTGCTCTTTATCTGCAGTTGTGTTGGAGATCATGAGTGTAATGACAGGCTCGTCTTTGACAAAGGACTCAATGGTACATTATTCAATTCAAAAGGTTGCTTCAATACTGGAAAAACTTGTTTTTTTTTTTTACCATTTGGGACTCTGAAAACCATCATACGCCATAATGTCCATTTATTTTTAAACTTGAAATGAGATTGAGATTTATACATATAGATGAGATTTGTACATACAAATATACTGTGCATCCGGAAAGTATTCATAGCGTTTCACTTTTTCAACATTTTTTTATGTTACAGCCAAAATGGATTAAATTCATTTATTTCCTCACAATTCTACACACAACACCCCATAATGACAATGTGAAAAAGATTTTTTTTTAATTGTTGCAAGTTTATAAAAAAAAAAAAAAACCCTGAAAAATCACATGTACATCAGTATTCACAGCCTTTGCTCAATACTTTGTTGATGCACCTTTGGCAGCAATTACAGCCTCAAGTCTTTTTGAATATGATGCCACAAGCTTGGCACACCTGTCTTTGGGAATTTTTGCCCATTCCTCTTTGCAGTACCACTCAAGCTCTATCAGGTTGGATGGGAAGCGACGGTGTACAGCCATTTTCAGATGTCTCCAGAGATATTCAATAGGATTTAGATCCGGGCTCTGGCTGGGCCACTCAAGGACATTCACCGAGTTGTTGTGAGGCCACTCCATTGATATTTTGGCGGTGTGCTTTGGGTCATTGTCCTGCTGAAAGATAAATCGTCGCCCCAGTCTGAGGTCAAGAGCACTCTGAAGCAGGTTTTCATTCAGGATGTCTCTGTACATTGCTGTATTCATCTTTCCCTCTATCCTGACTAGTCTTCCAGTTCCTGCTGCTGAAAAACATCCCCACAGCATGATGCTGCCACCACTATGCTTTACTGTAGGGATGGTATTAGCCTGGTGATGAAACGTAACGCCTGGCATTCACTCCAGAGTTAAATTTTAGTCTCATCAGACCAGAGAATTTTGTTTCTTATGGTCTGAGAGTCCTTCAGATGTCTTTTGGCAAATTCCAGGCGGGCTGCTATGTGCCCTTTACTAAGGAGTGGCTTCTGTCCGGCCACTCCACCATACATGCCTGATTGGTGGATTGCTGCACAGATGGTCGCCTTCTGTAAGGTTCTCCTCTCTCCACAGAAGAACGCTGAAGCTCAGACAAAGTGACCATCGGGTTATTGGTCACCCCCCTGACTAAGGCCCTTCTCCCTCGATCACTCAGCTTAGATGACCGGACAGCTCTAGTAAGAGTCCTGGTGGTTCCAATCATCTTCCACTTACGAATGATGGAGGCCACTGTGCTCATTGGAACTTTCAGAGCAGCAGAAATTTTTTCTGTAACCTTCCCCAGCCTTGTGCCTCGAGACAAGTGTATGCCTTTTCAAATCATGTCCAATCAACTGAATTTACCACAGGTAACTCCAATTAAGCTGCTGAAACATCTCAAGAATGATCAGTGGAAACAGAATGTACCTGAGCTCAATTTAGAGCTTCACGGCAAAGGCTGTGAATACTTATGCACATGTGATTCTTCAGGATTAAAATTTTTAATAAATTTCAAAAAGTATTTTTTTCACATTGTCATTATGTGCTATTGTGTGTAGTATTTTGATGAAATAAATGACTTTAATCCATTTTGGAATAAGGCTGTAACATAAAAAAAAGTGGAAAAAGTGAAGCGCTATAAATACTTTCCAGATGCACTGTATATATACAATAAATAACCTTTGAATAGATGTATGGTTTAATAGGATAGTACAATATTTGGTCAAGATAGAACTATTTGAAAATATGGAATCTGAGGGTTAAAAAAACCCTGAATATTGAGAAAACCACATTCAGAGTTTTCCAAATTAAGTAATTAAAAATTATGTTTGATATATTTATGATAGGAAATTTACTAAATATCTTCACAAACATGAACATGAAAAATCTTTCATTTTGACTCAGGGTTGATTTTGATACAATGTAGTTTTGTAAAGTAAGCTACTCCTACAAATACTAATAATAATTCCTGCACCTTAAGACTGGTCCAAGATTTCTGTGGTCCAGGGTCACATTTAGGCATATATGGGATATACAGAATATAAATGTTGATGTGGGGAAAAAAAAAAACACATTATATATCATCAGTGTTATTGTATGTCTTTGCAATGACATACCATAATTATGTAAATATAAATGTGACTTTTTATCCCACAGTTCTCATTTTCCCCTTCACATTTCATCTTACGAGTCAGTTGCGAGAAATAAACTTATGGAAACGCTAAAATCCCACAATCCTGAACTTGTTCATCAGATTTCCGACAAGATTTTTTTATAGGCTCTCTCACAATCTTGAGCATATACCTTACACATGGACTTTTTTTCAGAATTGTGAGTTTAAAAAAGTTAGAATTGTGAATTTATATCATAATTGTGAGAATGTCTGAAATGCAAGATAAACTTTGATAAACTGAGAGAAGTAATTGTAATTGAAAGAAAAAAAATTCAGATTTGCAAGATAAAATGTTCCAATTATCTTTTTAACTGTGTATTCTATGGTGGCAACAAGCTCACATATAATATGACGCTATATATAATATATATAGTATATATAGTGAATATGGGTAATATATATTGGTGCATTTAAACAAAATAAAATAAAATAATATTTTAGTCACAGAACATCTTTAGAAATGGACAGATAACACATTTAAATTCATGCTAAATATTGCAAAAAAAAAATTACAAACTACATTTCAACATAATTGTATATATTTTTTGTTTCTCTTGATTTTTGCTATTTTTGAAAATTTTATTGAATATTTTTCCCTAACATATATATTTGGGCTACTCATTTTTGAACCATTATTGTAAGTTATTTTGTTAGATTAGCTCCAGATTTGGCTTCAGTACTGACTAAACTAATTTATATGCACAAATATAATATTGTAAAGCTTCCTTTAGAAAATATTAATTGAAATGAGAGATTTGTGGGGGGTGTACTCATATATGCTGAGCACTGTAAATAATATTGACTGAAAATAACCCAAATATTGATACAAATTAAAAAAAAAAATATATATATATATAGTTTTAAATATTCAATTAAATTCAATAATTTTATTGTCTATCCCACAGGGGTTAGAATTTTTTCTTTAAACATAGGCTCACACACAACAACAAAACAAATACACTTACACAATTATTTATAAATCTATTTATAAAATGCTATTTAAAAAAACCAATGGCAGTGGGAATAAATGTCATCTTGTACTTAGCCTTTTTTTGCTAAAGGGACTTTATACCGTCTACCAGCGGAAGTAACTTAAAGGAACCATGTAAAGGATGGAAAGAGTCTTCCACAATAGTCGAGGTTTTTCTTTTTGTCGCTGTTATAAATAAATCAGTGAGATCACTACATTGTTTTATTACCTTTATTACCACTACCTTATTCTAACTCATTAAAATTTTATTTAACAAAATGTTACCAGCAAACTGTATTGAGCCACAAAACATCTAATTTGCCGATCCAAAACCACCACGTAAGTGAAGTAGTCTCTCTTTTAACGATTTTGAGAAGATGATTAATGCTTTCAAGTCTGGGAAGGCTTGACTATTGCAACTCTTTGTATGTGGGCATCGGTCAGAGTGCCCTGAATAGATTGCAAATGCGACTTCAAGGCTTCTGATAGGAACTCGTAAGCAGGAATACATATGTGCAGTTCTTTCCTCTCTGGGTTGGCTGCGTGCCTGTCAGGTTCCGGATTGATTTTAAGTTATTAGTTTTTGTCTATAAATCCTTAAATGGTCTGGCACCTCTTTATTTGTCAGATCTCCTACACCTATACAATCCCGGTAGTTCATTAAGGTCATCAGATCAGTCTTTTCTGTCTGTACCAAGGACCCAGTGTAGGCGAAGAGGGGATCGGGCTTTTACTGTTACCTGTCAAAAAGGCTGACCTCACACTAGACATGCTCCAACTTTACATGTTTTTAAAAAACCTTCTGAAATCGCATCTTCGTCTTTTAGCATTTGAGCTTTTTAAATGTTGAGGGGTTTGTTTATATGTTTTAGTTGTTATTTATGTGCTGTGTGATTTGTTCTTTTAATTAGTATTGATTGTGTTCAGCACTTTGGGCAACGCTGTGTTGTAAACATGTGCTATATGAATAAGCTACTTCTACTTATGAAGTAGAAGTTAGAATGCTTTCTTTGACAGCAGCTGCCTATGGAGTTTGAAAAGAGTCTGTGTGTGCTAATGTAATCAATTCCCTTTATCTCCTCAGGATTCTCCAAGCTGAAGTCAAAAGACGTGATTCCAGTTGTGGTCATAAGCCTGGTTCCTCCTCTCCTTGTGGCGGTCATTGCGACCATGGCTTTTTACCTTTACCGCACACGTCAGCCAGGCAAGAAGCCTAAAGAATGGGGACCACGACGGACCCACTACCAGTCTCTGGATCCAGCCGAGGGCCAAGCCAATGGGAGCGACTACCGTGGCAAGCGGCCATCCCTCAGCGATGATGTCAATTCAGAAATGTCATCGACTTGTGCCAATAATCTAAACCACAACACGGAGCAGCTGCCCATCCAGTTGGAGGCGCTGGTGGGTAAAGGGCGCTTCGCAGAGGTATGGCGGGCACGGCTTAGTCATAATGAGAGCGGGCAGTATGAAACAGTAGCTGTGAAGATCTTCCCAGCGGTGGAGTATTCCTCGTGGTGCAACGAAAGAGCCATATTCTCTGATGCCAACTTGAAACATGAGAACGTGGTGCAGTTTCTGACGGCTGAGGAGCGGGGTGGTACGTCTACCACCTCCCCGAGGCAATACTGGCTCATCATGGCCTATTATAACATGGGCAACCTTCAGGACTTTCTGGTGGGTCATATTCTGACGTGGGCAGAGTTGTGTTCGCTGGCAGGCTCTGTGGCGAGAGGACTGGCACACCTGCACAGTGACACGACGCCCTGCGGCATACCAAAAGTGCCCATTGCCCATAGAGATCTGAAGAGCAGCAATATTGTGTTGAAGAACCAAAGCGAATGTGTGCTCTGTGATTTCGGACTGGCTCTGAGACTTGACCTGTCCCTCACTGTAGATGATTTCGCCAACAGTGGACAGGTAGGAAGGACAAAATGCTGGCTCTGTTTGAAAACTACATTATGCAAATGTTTCACAAATTTAAGTGGATTGAACGTTAAACATTTAAGTTGGGCTAAAAAAAAACCCTCAAGAATTTAGTTGGTTCAGCTCATTTTAAATAAGTAGTTTGAATAACCAGCAAAAATAATTTTTTTGACTGAAGGGCTAATCAGTTTCCTTCAAGTAATATATATGAGCAGGATAGTCCCTACCGTATATATATACACACACACACACACACACAA